>CAKNYM010042884.1:13412-35040 GCA_932195095.1 Andricus curvator | reverse complement strand
CAAGTGAAAAAATGTTTATCTTCAAGAGTTCGAATTTTTTAATTTCGAGGACTGCTTATCAAGGATCTTTAAATGTTTTAAGAAAATAAAAATAAATTCTTAATTTTGCTGGGAAAATTTAAAATGATTTTTTATTTTGTAAAATTAATTTTAAGATAATATTTAAAAAGATTCAGAACAAACTATTTAAATTAATAAATGAAAATTGAACAATTTATTAATTTGGAAAATAATCCAGCAAATTAAAAATATATTTAGAAGTTTTGAAAAGATTCCAAAATAATTTCAAACGTGTAAAGATTTCAAACCATTTAATACACAATGTAGATTTTTGAAGATTTTTAACACAAAATTTATAAGCTTTTTAAGCAATTTAAAAGGTTTTAAATGAATGAAAAATGTGTATCAAAATTTCTAGAAAAACTAACAATCATTTGTTTTGCCTGAAAAATTAATTTCAAACAAATATTTAATAAGATTTCCAAAAATTGTCAAAGAAAGATTCTGGATGATTTTAAGGTAGCTTTTTTTTTCTTTTGCAGGATTTCAAAACAATTGTAGGAAAAATTCGAGTACCAAGATAATATTATTATTGGATTCCTAGATATTTTTGAAATAATGTTTTTAAAACAAATTTTTGAGAAAATATTTAAAAAGACTTCAAAACAAATTTTAATACATAAAAAATAATGTTTTTAGCTTAAAATTGCTAAAAATTATAAAATTTCGAAATTTTAAAATGATTGTTTATTTTGAAAAATTAATTTTAAGATAACATTTCAAAAGATGTGGAACAAAATGTTTTGATTAATAAATGACAATCAAACCAAAATATTCCAAAATAATTTAAAACGTGTAAAGATTTCCAACCATTTAATACACAATGTAGATTTTTGAAGATTTTGAACACAAAATTTATAAGCTTCTTAAGCAATTTGAAAGGTTTTAAATGAATACAAAATTTGTATCAAAATTCCTAGAAAAACTAACAATATTTTTTTTTCGTCTGAAAAATTAATTTACAAAAAATATTGAATAAGATTTCCAAAAATTGTCAAAAAACGATTCTGGATGATTTTCAGGTAGTTTTTTTTTACTTTTGCAGTATTTTAAAAAAATTGTAGGAAAAATTCGAGTTCCAAGATAATAGTATTATTATTAGATTCCTGGGGATTTTTCAAAACAAATTTTAATGTATGAATTAATGTTTCTAGCTCAAAATTGCTAAAAATTATATAATTTCGAAATTTTATAAATTAAAAATATAAAAGTTGAAAGTTTGCAGTCTGAAGACTCTTGATAAATAAAAATTTCAGTTGAAAAATTTAAAATTCAAAAGTATTCTACTTTGAATGTTTTAATTTGCAATTTAATTTTTATAATTCCAAGTGAAAAAATGTTTATCTTCAAGAGTTCGAATTTTTTAATTTCGAGGACTGCTTATCAAGGATCTTTAAATGTTTTAAGAAAATAAAAATAAATTCTTAATTTTGCTAAGATTTGAGAATTGATTTTTACTTACGAGAAACTGATTTACAGCTTCATCCAGATGGAAATTTAGAAAACACTCTGCAATCTCTCATTTTCGATGGGGCACCAGTACACACTGGATAATGTGAGTATTCTCAATTTTTCAAAAAAAAAAGTATTATCATATTACTATTCTTTAAAAATAATACAGAAAATAAAAATAAATTCTTAATTTTGCTGGGAAAATTTAAAATGATTTTTTATTTTGTAAAATTAATTTTAAGATAATATTTAAAAAGATTCAGAACAAACTTTTTAAATTAATAAATGACAATTGAACAATTTAATTAATTTGGAAAATAATCCAGCAAATTAAAAATATATTTAGAAGTTTTGAAAAGATTCCAAAATAATTTCAAACGTGTAAAGATTTCAAACCATTTAATACACAATGTAGATTTTTGAAGATTTTTAACACAAAATTTATAAGCTTTTTAAGCAATTTAAAAGGTTTTAAATGAATAAAAAATTTGTATCAAAATTTCTAGAAAAACTAACAATAATTTTTTTTTTGTCTGGAAAATTAATTTAAAAAAAAATATTTAATGAGATTTCCAAAAATTATCAAAAAAAGATTCTGGATGATTTTAAGGTAGTTTTTTTCGTTTTGTAGGATTTTTAAACAATTGCAGGGAAAATTCGAGTACCAAAATAATAATATTATTATTAGATTCCTAGACATTTTTTAAATTATTTTTTAAGACAAATTTTTATGAGAATATTTGAAAAGATTTCAAAACAAATTTTAATATACATATAAATTAATGTTTCAAAATATAATTTTTAAGTTTATCAAGGATCTTTAAAGGGTTTAAGAAAATAAAAATAAATTCTTAATTTTGCTGAGAAAATTAAAAATGATTTTTTATTCGGAAAAATTAATTTTAAGATAATATTTAAAATTATTTATAACAAACTTTTTTGATTAATAAATGACAATTGAACAATTGTGAAAATTGGAAATAATCGAGCAATTTTAAAATATATTTAGAAGTTTTGAAAAGATTCCAAAATAATTCAAAACGTGTAGATTTCAAACCATTTAACAGACAATGTAGATTTTTGAAGATTTTGAACACAAAATTTATAAGTTTTTCAAGCAATTTAAAAGGTTTTAAATGAATAAAAAATTTGTATCAAAATTCCTAGAAACACTAACAATAATTTTGTCAAAAAAGAATCTGGATGATTTTAAGGTAGTTTTTTACTTTTGCAGGATTTAAAAAAAATTATAGGAAAAATTCGAGTTCCAAAATAATAATATTATTATTAGATTCCTGGAGATTTTTCAAATTATTTTTTAAAACAAATTTTTAAGAAAATATATTTAAAAAGACTTCAAAACAAATTTTAAATAGCTTAAAATTGCTTAAAATGATATAATTTAAACAATTTATAAATTAAAAGTATAAAAGTTAAAATCATAATTAAACGCTTTTAAATAATTCCAAATCCTATTCAAATATAGTTTCAATCTAAAATATTACATTTTTAACCATTTATTTTGAAAGTTTTTAAATAAGGGTGACATTTTTTTTAATATATAGTAATATTTTACTTTTTTATTTAAATAAAATATTAAAAACTAAACAATTTTAAACTGAAATATTTAAAATAGAAAGCCTCGAATCGTTAATATTTCAGAGAGTTAAATTTAAACTTTGAACGTTACAATTTTAATTGTTCTATTTAACAAATTTTTAATAAATTTAAGTGAAATTATTGAATTTTTATGCATAAATAACAATTGAACAATTATCGATTTGGAAAAAATTGAGTTAGTTTAAAAGATATTTACAACCTTTGAGAAAATCCAAACTTAATTTGAAACTGGAAAATATTTTGAAAAATAAAAAACTAAATTCAGATTTCTGAAGGTACTGGGAAAATTCAAAATGATTTTTCATTTTGAAAAATCAATTTTAAGATAATATTTAAAAAGATTCAGAACAAACTTTTTTAATTAATGAATGGCAATTGAACTATTTATTAATTTGGAAAATAATCCAGCAAATTAATAATATACTTAGAAGTTTTGAAGAGATTCCAAAATAATTTAAAACATGTATGTAAAGATTTCAAACTTTTGTGAATTTGTATCGAAATTCCTAGAAAAACTAACAATAATTTTTTTTCGTCTGAAAAATTAATTAAAAAAAAATATTTAATAAGATTTCCAAAAATGTCAAAAGAAGATTCTGGGTGATTTTGAGGTAGTTTTTTTTTACTTTTGCAGGATTTTTAAAAAATTGTAGGAAAAATTCAAGTTCCAAGGTAATAATAATATTATTATTAGATTCCTGGAGATTTTTTGAATTATTTTTTTTAAACAAATTTTTAAGAGAATATTTAAAAAAACTTCAAAACAAATTTTAATTTATAAATTAATGTTTCTAGCTTAAAATTGCATAAAATTATATAATTTTGAAAATTTATAAATTAAAAGTATAAAAGTTAAAATTTTGCAGTTTAAAGGCTTTTAATTAAAAAGTTTTTAGTTGAAAAGTGTTAAAAGCTTCCATTTTAAAGATGATCGCATCTTAATTTAAAATTATCTCGTTGCAATATTCTAAATATTTCTCATTCTAGGTCGAAAAAGAACCGTGATCAATTTTTTCTCAATCAGTCAAAAAGTTATTTCTTTTTCAACCTAGGATGACAAATATTGAGAATATTGCAATTACATAATTTTAAATGACATATATGGTGTCCAATCGATTGCTATATATTTGGAAAAAAAAACTTCAAACGTAAGGTGTTTTGTTTTTTAATAACGATTATTCATCATTGTCTTTTAATATTCTACCATTTTTTTAAAGTTTCAACATAGAAGCTTTTTGTAATAGCTATCATGTATACATGATCGCATCTTAATTTAAAATTATCTCATTGCAATATTCTAAATATTTGTTGTCCTAGGTCGAAAAAGAACCGTGATCAATTTTTTCTCAATTGTTCAATTTTTATCTTCAGTCAAAAAGTTGTTTCTTTTTTGACCTAGGATGACAAATATTGAAGATATTGCAATTACATAATTTTAAATGACATATATGGTATCCAATCGATTGCTTTATATTTGAAAAAAAAACTTCAGACGTAAGGTGTTTTGTTTTTTAATAACGATTATTCATCATTGTCTTTTAATATTCTACCATTTCTTTGAAGTTTAAATCTCGAAGCTTAAGATGCGATCATGTATACATGATCGCATCTTAATTTAAAATTATCTCATTGCAATATTCTAAATATGTGTTGTCCTAGGTCGAAAAAGAACCCTGATCAATTCTTTCTCAATTGTTCAATTTTTATCTTCAGTCAAAAAGTTGTTTCATTTTTGACCTAGGATAACTAATATTGAGAATATTGCAATCACATAATTTTAAACGACATATATGGTGTCCGATCGATTGCTATATATTTGAAGAAAAAAAACTTCAAACGTAAGGTGTTTTGTTTTTGAATAACGATTATTCATCATTGTCTTTTAATATTCTACCATTTCTTTAAAGTTTAAATCTAGAAGCTTAAGATGCGATCATGTATACATGATCGCATCTTAATTTAAAATATCTCGTTGCAATATTCTGAATATTTGTCATCCTAGCTCGAAAAAGAACAACTTTTTGGTTACAAAAAATGTAAATTCCTGTAGATTCTTATAGTTGTAATTTTTTTTATAAATTCTTCTAAATTCACTTTACACCAGTACACACTGGATAACGTGAGTTTTCTCAAATATTCAACAAGAAATATTATCATACCAATTTCCGTAAACAATAATCAAAATTAATGAATCTCATCCCTTCTATTAAAAAATAGGCATTATCCAGTATGTACTGGTACCCAATACCCAAAAGAATTCAAAAATGTACAATTTCACAATTTTTGGTAGGGTTTGTCTAGAATTTGAAAAGAGTAATTTTCCTATTTGCAGAATGGTGGTTCTGTGTGGTATTTTAGCATTTTATAGTCGAGTTCTGTCGCAGTGGGGTTCCAACCAATTCCAATTCCAAGCGTCATTCCAAGCTCAAATATAACGCCATTCCACGGAGCAAACATTTCTACTTTTCGTCGTGCAAATGCAAACTTTGAGATACCTCCGGGAAGCTTTGCTCTTCAACTGTGCTGACCATTTCGCCTCTCATTCACTCCCATTCACCCCTTTCCTCAGAATGTACCACACAGGTCCATACGTAATGGTAATGGTCACAAGACTGGAATCCACAATATCTGTACCCAGATCTCGGTGCAAATTGCATGCCCGGGGGATAATGCTTCATTGCTTCCTCGAGGTCCACGAGAAAAACTTTTACTCTCAGAAAACAAACATGAATGCTCATTGCTCAGACATTCGGAGACTTACGAGTACCACTTTCAAATGCACGTGTCTGGTGGACGCAGACTTTTTCCACTTTAATTCTTCATTCATTAGTATGAGAGCTTATACTCATGCTCAAAATCATTTTTTTAGACTCTAAATTTGAATCAGTCAAGATTTGACTATACCATTAAGCCATTCCCCTTTCAGGGTAGGCGTGACACTACCCAATTTGGGTAGTGTTTCTAGGTGGATAGTTTTCTTGTAGTTATAAATATATAAATAACTACAAGTTTGGGCTCACCACACCCATAATATGCCAACAGCACCAGTGGCGTAGCCAGGGGGGGGGGCTGAGGGGGCTCACGCCCCCCCCCCCCCCGAAAATTCATAATCACGTCTATTATACACTGGAAAACTTCATTCTATTTACAACAGCTTGTGTCTATGTTCTGACAGCTCTGTTATTTGCCATAAATGCTAATGAGAAAGAGGGATTATTATACAGTATAGACACCATTATAAACTGGTGCGTCTATTCTTCATGTTACCTGGGAAAATTAAGGCAGTAAACTGTAGATTTTCACGTTTAAAATTAAGTTAACTCAAAGGCCAGCGCCATAAGACAAGATTTTAGCACACCCAAAATTCAAATATAAGTACAAGCTTTGTCCCAATCCAGAACAACTACCTGAAAGGTAGAAATTCGTAAGCGGATCATAAATTAGGAAGGCCCCTCATTGTAAACTAAAGGGCTCATCAGAATGCATTGGAAATATTTTTTCTCGAATTTGCATGCATATCGCCCCCAAACTTTTTCGAATCCTCCCCCCCAAAAAATTCGTATTTTTTAAATTATATTTAGAGGTTCCGCAAGCCCCATGAAGTTTAACACATATTTCCCATAAGAAAAAACACGTTTTTGTAAGTTTTATTCAGAATCGTCAATATTAGGTGTATCGAGTTGAAACTCAACATTTCTTTTCACAGTTAGCAATAGAATACGAATAAAAACTCAATTTTTAAATGTCGCGGTTTTTTGAAATACAAATTGTTTATAATACATAAAATCCTACTTCATACTAATAACTATAAGTTTAAATGAATTGTTTAAACAATTTATTATTGTTTTTAGCAATTTTCGCTTAGAATAGATTTGAAAATTCGCGGTTTTTCGGAATTTTCAACTTATTTTAATCTTTTCAATTAGAGCAAGGCAATGATCAATTAAATTCACCAGAAATTTCTTAAATAATTCATTATTATTTATAATTATATTATCTCAGAATAATGATAGGAAGTTACAGTTTTTTCTGAAATTTTTCACTTCTGATCGAATTTTCAATTGGAGTTAGATAATAATTAATTCAAGTTAACAAACATAATTGTTTAAACAATTTATTATTATTTTTAATAATATTTTCTTTCAATAATGCCAGAAATTTGCGGTCTTTTCTGAAATATTCCAATTTTTATTCACTTTTCGCTTCGAGTGACTTAATAATTAATTTTTGTCAACTTTTTACTTTATGAGATAATAACTAATGCAAGTTAATAAACATAATTGTTTTAACAGTTTATTATTGATTATAACTGTCTTCTCTTAGATAATTAGAAAGTTGCGGCTTATTTTAAAAAATTTTAACTTTACTTTGTCTTTTTAGTTATGAACATATAATAAATAAACAATATAGAGAGAATCATTTCTTAAACAATCTCTTTCTTTTTTGTTATTATATTTGTCTGGAATAAAATAGATATTTGAAACATTCTTCAAATTTTCTACACATATATCATATTAAATATAAATTTTCCTTGAGAGCCTTTTTGTTTAAATTAATATTATTATTTATTATTTGTGGGCGTCCGCATGACAAATTTTCTAAGTCAGGGTCAAGATTATTTTTTTTTTATTTAAGTGGCGAATAATACTAATACCTATACTGCATTTTTTACACTATATGTATGTCCTGAAAGCAAGCGGAAATGGGTATATTTCATTTTCAAAGAAAAATTGTAACATGTGCGCTTATGGTTCTCGCCAAAATTAAATGCGTTTTTCTCGAAAAGCGGTTTTTCGATGTTACAATTTCAAAAATGCCCCGGCGACACGTTTTTAAACCTAAAGGGTTCGTCTTTGGCTTAAAATGCCGGGAGCTTATCCGGTTATATGATTCTGTATGTAACTCCATATCGGCCATAAGGATAATTTTCATGCGGACGCCCACATTTGTTCCTAACTAAAAAGGTAAAGAAAAGCTGAAAAATTATGAGACGATAGTTATAAACCATGATAAGTGTTTAAACAATTATGATTATTAACTTGCAATTATTATTGTCTCCTAAGTATAAAGTGGACAAAAAGTTAAATTTTTTAGAAAAAACCACAACTATCTAGCATTATTATAGAAGAATATAGTTATAAACAATAATAATTTAATTAAACAATTATGTTTGTTAAATTTCATTAATTCATACCTCGCTCTAAGTGAAAAATTGACAAAAAGTGAAATTTTTTAGAAAAAACCCGCAGATATCTAGCATTAATATAGAAGAAGATAGTTATAAACAATAATAATTTCTTTAAAAAAATATGTTTGTTGAATTGCTATTATTATTACCTCGCTATAAGTGAAAAGTTGACAAAACGTGAAAAATTTCTGAAAAAACCACAATTACATAGCATTACTATAGAAGATAGTTGTAACTAATAATAATTTTTTTTAACAATTATGTTTGTTGAATTTCATCAATTATTACCACACTCTAAGTGAAAAATAGACAAATAGTGAAAAATTTCAGAAAAAAGTGCAACTTTCTAACATTCTTCAAAGAGAATAGTATTAAAAACAATAATAAATTGTTTAAGCAATTATCTTTGTTAACTTCAATATTAAGCAATTTTATTTTTCGGATACCCTTATTTGCCCTACTTCCCTAAGGTCAGCCCCCCCCGAAAAAAATTCCTGGCTACGCCGCTGAACAGCACACAGTATTCTCGAATGGTCACCCATCCAAGTACTAACCGCGCCCAACGCTGCTTAACTTCAGTGATCTGACGAGAACTGGTCAAGCATTATTATCAAGCATTATTTGACTGAAAAATCAGTCATTTCTACTGGAAAGCAGTCGTTTCAATAATTGAATCAGCCAATACTGCTGACTGAATCAGTCACTTGAAATAACTGATTTTCAGTCAATGGAATTCACTGATTTATCTGCTATATTAAAATTGTAGAATTATCATTTTTAATTAGGTAATTGACTGGTTAGCATATTGAAAGTTACAGATTGGATCAATCAAAACGACTGATTTATTCTGTGGAAGTTACTGGTTATATCATTCAAAAGGACTGATTTAATCAGTCAATGTTACTAATTACGTCATCCAAAAGGAATGATTACAGTTTGGATCATTCTAAATTACAGATTAGGTCAGTGGATATTACTGATTAGATCAATTCGTTTTATTGGTAGAAAATAAATGATTTATCATTAAAAATTTACCTTGTTTGGTTGAAAATTCAACTACTTGGTTAAAAGTTAAACTGCTTTGTTAAACAATCTTTCTTTTTGGTTAAACGTTCATGATTTTAGTTGAAAATTCGTTTTTTTTTTTGTTAAAAAATAAATTTGTCAACTGGAAATTGACCTATTTCATTTTTGGTTGAAAGTTGATATTTTTTACTTGAAAAAAATGTATATTAGTAGAAAATTTGTCTTTTATAGATAAAATAATCTTTTTGGTAAAAAATTTAATTTTTCTGTAGAAAATACGTTCTTTTAGTATTGAAAATGGATTAATTATAAATAAATAATAAGATAAATAATAAAAATTAATTATTGAGTAATGAAAATCAATTTTTGTTTAAAAAGTGATCTTTTTTAGTTAACAATTGTACTGTTTGGTTGAAGATTCAACTATTTTGTTGAAAATTTGTCGTTTTCAGTTGAATTTCACTGTTTTAGAAAAAATTTAAACTTCTTATATTTTTTGGTTGAAATATCAGTTACGGTTGAAAGTTGAGGTACTTTGTTAAAAATTAATTTGTTTATTTTTTGTTTAAAAATTAGTTGTTTTATCTGAAAATTTAACTATACAATTTTTGGTTGAAAACCGATCTTTTTTACTTTAAAATTCAACTATTTAGTTCAAATTTCAAGTATTTTGTTGAAAATTCGTCTTTATTCGTAGAAAATACATCTTGATTGAAAATTCGTCTTTTTTGGTTAAACGTTCATGATTTTAGTTGAAAATTCGTTTTTTTTGTTGAAAAATAAATTTTTTAACTGGAAATTGACCTATTTCATTTTTGGTTGAAAGTTGATTTTTTTTACTTGAAAAAAATGTATAGCAGTAGAACATTTGTCTTTTATAGAAAAAATAATCTTTTTGGTAAAAAATTTAATTTTTTTGTAGAAAATTCTTTCTTTTAGTATTGAAAATGGATTAATTATAAATATATAAATAATAAGATAAATAATAAAAATTAATTATTGAGGAATGAAAATCAATTTTTGTTCAAAAAGTGATATTTTTTAGTTAAAAATTTTACTGTTTGGTTGAAGATTCAACTATTTTGTTGAAAATTAGTCGTTTTCAGTTGAATTTCACTGTTTTTTTTTTTTTTAATTTAAACTTTTAATATTTTTTTGTTGAAATATCAATTACGGTTGAAAGTTGAGGTACTTTGTTAAAAATTAATTTTATTCGGTTAATGATTTATAATTTTAGTTAAAAACTCATTTCTATGGTTGAAAATTTAACTAGTGTGTTGAAAATTCGTTGTTTTTTGTTTAAAAATTAATTGTTTTACTGAAAATTCAAGTATACAATTTTTGGTTGAAAAACGATCTTTTTTATTTTAAAATCAACTATTTAGTTCAAATTTCAAGTAGTTTGTTGAAAATTCATCTTTTTCGTAGAAAATACATCTCGGTTGAAAATTCGTCTTTTTTGCTTTATTCAACTGTTTTTTTTATATGAAATAAATTTTTTTTGTTTGAAATATCAACTATTTTTTATTTAAAAATAATATTGTTCTGTTTAAAATATCATCTATTACACTTTTTGTTGAGATTTCTTCCTTTTTTGTTGAAAAATAATTTTTGTAAATTAAAATTTTTATTTGATTGAAGTATTAACGGGGTTTTATTTAAAATTGAAATATTTTTTGTTTGGAATATCAGCTTTTACATTTTCGGTTGATAATTCATCCTTTTTTGTCGAAAATAATTTTTTGAACTGAAAATTAAGGTATTCAATTTTTTTAGTTACAAATCCAAGTATTTCGTTTGAAAAGTTGAAAATTCATGTATTTTGTTGTAAATTCATCTTTATTCGTGAAAAATACATCTCGGTTGAAAATTCGTCTTTTTTGGTTTATTCAACTGTTTTATTTATATGAAATAAAATTTGTTTGTTTGAAATATCAACTGTTTTTTATTTAAAATTAATTTTTTTTTTAAATATCAGCTATTACACTTTTTGTTGAGATTTCTTCCTTTTTTGTTGAAAAATAATTTTTGTAAATGGAAATGAAGGTATTCCATTTTTTTAGTTACAAATTCAACTATTTAGTTGAAATTTTGAAAATTCGTCTTTTTCGGTTGAATTCAATTATTTTCATTCAAAATAAAAATTTTCATTTGATTCAAGTATTAACGGGGTTTTATTTAAAACTGAAATATTTTTTGTTTGGAATATCAGCGTTTACATTTTCGGTTGATAATTCATCTTTTTTTGTCGAAAAATAATTTTTTGAACTGAAAATTAAGGTATTCAATTTTTTGAGTTACAAATCCAAGTATTTGGTTTGAAAAGTTGAAAATTCATGTATTTTGTTGTAAATTCATCTTTATTCGTAGAAAATACATCTTCATTGAAAATTCGTCTTTTTTGGTTTATTCGACTGTTTTTTTTTATAGAAAATAAATTTTTTTGTTTGTTAAAATATCAAATGTTTTTTTTATTCAAAATTAAAATTTTTTGTTTAAAATATCAGCTATTACACTTTTTGTTGAGAATTCTTCCTTTTTTGTTAAAAAATAATTGTTTGAACTGAAAATTGAGGTATTCAATTTTTTCAGTTACAAATCCAACTATTTGGTTTGAAAAGTTGAAAATTCATGTATTTTGTTGTGAATTCGTTTTTTATAAAATTAATCTTTTTAGTGCAAAATTAACCTTTTTTCACAATTTAAATTTTTGCTTTAAAGTTGAACTACTTACTTAAAATTTTTTTTTTTTTTGGTTTAAGATTCATCATTTCAGTTGGAAATTCATTTTCTTGTTTGAAAATCGATCTTTTTGGTTGAAAATTTAACTATTTTCTTAAAAATTAGTTTTCTTTTTTTTTTGAAAATTAAATTTTTTTTGAAAAATATCTGGAAAAAAGCTTTTTAAATGAGCTCATGGTGAAGCCAATTTCACAATTTTGTAAGAAAAAATTTCAAAGATAGTGCAAATTGTAGATGAAGTTCATTTGTTTAATTGTTATAAACAAATTGATGAGTATAATTGGTACCTGCTGTATTTTTAGAGATTGAATGCATTACTTAAGCAGATTTTATTATTAAAATGTGGAAAATTGATGTTTACATGCAATAAAGCCAAAAAGAAGATATTTAATAGTTTAAACAAGTTTTATAAACAAATTCACTTATTTGGCGCTTCCATGCATATATCAAAATTTTCTTTTCTGCGCAGAAATTCCATACAGAAGAAAAATTGTCTATGCCTTAAAATGCCGAATAATGTAATTTGTTTATCGAAATTGTTTATAATAAAAAAAAAGTTCTTGGATGGAAGTTTAGTGTGTATAATTTTCATTCAACAGCTTAAACGAAATGATTTTGCTGACAAAACAAGAAATTTATGATTAGCAACACCAAATAAGTGCATTTGTTTATAAAAATTGTTTATAACAAATTGACAATGACAAATGTTTTTGCATAGTAATTTGTTGTATAAAAATTTCCATTTTTACGCGAAAAGAAATGATTACGCAGAAAAGAAAATTTTTCTACACATAGAAATGCCAAATAAGTGAATTTGTTTAAAAGCATTATTTATAACAGTAAAAAAATCTTGCCGGATAGCAGTATTATATAAACAATTTTTATTCTTGAGTTGAAAAGAAATGGTTTCGCAGGAAAGAAAAATTTTCTATGCGAAAATGAAGCGAAAATGAGGTTGGGGAGGGGAAGAATCAAGAAGTGAGGGTGGGGGGGAGGCAAGGCTAAATGAGGATGGAGAGAAAAAGTGAGTTAAGAGGAGGGGTCAAGGAGTAGTATGGGAGGGGAGGGGAAGTAGGGAGGAGTGATAGAGGGGGAAAGGAAGTCAGGGATGAGAAGTAGAGGAAGTGAAGGGAGGGGATGAGAGGGAAAATAACAATAAGAGGAAAAGTACGGATAGGAGGAAAATTAAGTTAGTGTAGGGAAAGAAGGGGAGACGAGGAAAGAAGAAGAAAAGGGTAGCAGGAGTGGGGAGGGTACTATGGGAGCGGAGAGGAAGTAGGGAAAAGTGATAGAGAGGGAAAGAAAGTCTCGGATGAGGAGTAGAGGAAGTGAAGGGAGGGGATGGAAGGGAAAGTACGGATAGGAGGGCTAGTACGGATAGGATGGAGAGTACGGACAGGAGGGAAAGTACGGATAGGAGAGCAAGTACGGATAGGATGGAGAGTACGGATAGAAGGGAAAGTACGGATAGGAGGGCAAGTACGGATAGGATGGAGAGTACAGATAGGAGGGAAAGTACGGATAGAAGAAAAATTAACTGAGTGTAGGGAAAGTAGGGTAGATGAGGAATGGAGAAGAAGAAGAAAAGGTTAGCAGGGGAGGGCAGGTGTCTAGGAGTACTATGGGAGCGGAAAGAAAGTAGGGTAAAATGATAGAGAGGGAAAGAAAGTCAGGGATGAGAAGTAGAGGAAGTGAAGGAAGGGGATGAAAGGGGAAGTAACAATAGGAAGAAAAGTACGGATAGGAGGAAAATTAAATGAGTGTAGGGAAAAAAGGGAAGATGAGGAAAGGAGAAGGAAAGGGTTGCAGGGGAGGTGGATCTAGGAGTAGTATAGAAGGGGAGAGGAAGTAGAAAGAAGTGATGGAGGGATAAAGAATGTCAGGGATGAGAATTAGAGGAAGTGAAGAGAGGAAATGAGAGGGAAAGTACGGATAGGAGGGAAATTAAGTGAGTGTAGGGAAAGTAGAAGAGATGAGAAAAAATGGAAAAAAAGGATAGCATGGGAGGGGAAGAGAAGACACATAAAGTGTATGAAGCGAGGGGAGGGGAGATGAAGTAGGTGTTGGGAAGGGAGATGAAGTGAGTGATGGGAGGGGAAGAACGGTAAACATGATAGGGGAAGTGGGGGTAAGGGGGGGGTGAAGAGGTGGGAGTGATAGGGGGAGGGGGAGGTTAGAACAACTTAATTAACGTCTTAATAGGTAAAATGGAATAGGGTATTCGTGCCAGGTGGAAAATGAAGCTCCAACTTGTGGTTGGAGTCAGGGCGCTAAATGTGCAAAGTTTACTAACGTTGTTACGAATGGCCCGTCGATTCCAATCAAGCCAGTAAACTATTAATGGCGGAGAATGTAGCCAGGGACTTAAAGAAAGTTGAAGGAGCTTCAAGGAACTTGAAATGGTTTTGTAAATTTACTCGTCGCATTGTTAAGTCGTTAATTACCTTCAACCCCTTGTCTTTCCCCATCTCCTGCTTCTTATCATCGGCACTTCAGTCTCTTGCGTTCTTTATCCAGAATCGATTATCCCCTGGGAAGTGATTAAGACTTTGCGAAACTCTGTAATATACCCGACTCTTCAACTTTACTTGAAATAGAAGCAAAAAGGACGATAAATTAAAAATTAGATTACTTCGAGGCTAATTAGAGCAACTTTTCCTAGGTATTCGTGAAACTTGAGCTTAAATCAAGAGTTATCTTTTTTATTTTAGTTTTATCTCGGTGTTCAAAATAAGTAGGGAGGTGTCACATTTTATTCAAATCAACTTTTGAGAATTTTTTCTAAATGGAACTAAAAATTATTGATGACTTTTGAAACTTGATAACTCGGTCAGAAATGAAGCTAGACATATCAAATTTACAAGAAGTAATCTTTAAAAACTTATCTTTAATTTAAGCCGATAAAACTTTGAAAATCTTCACTGGTTATTGAGTTATGACCAAAAATGTCCAAGCGTTTCTGCGCTGAGCTTCAGTTGGCGATCACCGCTCTCGACTGACTCGGCGCAGAAACGCTTGGACATTTTTGGTCATAACTCAATAACCCGTAAAGATTTAAAAATTTTTATTGGCTCAAATTGAAGATAACATTTCAAGGATTCCTTCCTGCAAATTTAACAGGTCTACACTCATTTCTGACCGACTTATCATGTTTCGAAGTCATCAGTGATTTTGAGTGCCGCTCGCGCTGACCGTTTAGATAACTTCCGACGGCAGTGTATAATTTTACTGTCTCTCTCGGGTAGGCACTTTTTATTATTTCGAAAAGACTGCATTTTTTTCGTATCAGAGTTTTCTTTTATCTTTTCAAAATGGTGCCTTGGAAATAGTGTGGTAAGGTTAATCGTTGCACGCCATGCATGAGCATTCCAGAGTAAGTGGGTGAAAGGGAAAGAACTTCAGAGGTATAGGGGTAGTTTTGCGTGTTTCTGGTACATCAATCACCATCCCCATTCTGAGAGTAGATATACTTGCTCATGAAGCCCTTTCGCCCATCACTCTTCGCCCTTAAGTGGCGATAAGAAAATAAGGAGTACTGAGGAAATTCGTCAGTTCATTTGTTTATTATTCTTAAAAATAAATCAAACTAGAAATTATCCTGAAAAGTCATCCAAAAATTACGGAAGGTGTTTTCTGGAATTATTTGGGGGGGGGGGGGGGATTGGTAGATCTTGCGAAATTTTTTTTTATTTAACTTACAATAAATAGAAAGATATCACAACTTAGAGAAAAGTCCAGCAAAAATTGGATCTGTGAGACCAAAAGTGAATTTTCTCTTGAGTGATGTAAGATATGTAAGATACCGTAAGAGCCCCAAAATATTACTGAGATTTTATAAATTCAGGTAAATTAATTTTATTTTTTAAGCAAAATTTCCAGTTTTATAAACTCATGTTGTAAAAGTATTATAAAAGAACTTTAATGTTTATTTAAACTTTCATTCTTCAGTCTATAAATTATCGAAATTCCTGTTTATTTATCGCAGGATTCGCAGTTTTCCTCATAATTCTCCTCTTTACCCTTTTTTTGGTTTGCCACTTAAATGCAAACTAAATTAACAGAACACAATAAGAAAATTGAACAATTACTGTTTGAAAAATAATTTTTTTTTGAATTGTCTACTATTATATTTTTGGCAGAGAATTATTTGTTTTCAAAACTTTTCTATTCATTTGAAAATTTATTTACATTTTTGAAAATTAAACAATTTTTTTAAATTTATCCTCTTTGGTTAAAAATTCTACTGTTTTGTGGAAAATTCGTCTTTTTGGGTTAAAAATTCAGCTTTTTTTTTACCTAAAATTAAATTTTTTGGTTCAAATATCAACTATTATATTCTGCGTTGATAATTAATCTTTTTTGGATGGAAATTCAGCTATTTGCTTGGTACTTAAACTACTGGGCTAAAAATTATTATTTTTTTTTTGATTGAAGATTTATCATTTAAGTCGAAAATTGATCTCCTTGGTTCAAAATTAATTTTTTTAAAGTTAAAATTGAACTATTCAATTTTCGATTTAAAATGTATTTTCTTAAGTTGAAGTTTCAACTATTTGATTGAAAATTCATTTATTGTGTTGGAAATTAGTTTTTGTTTTTTTGTAGAAAAATAATATTTTTGGATGAAAATCCATCTTTTTGTTGAAAATTTAATGACTTTGTTCAAAACTCAACAATTTTGTTTAAAATTCATTCTTTTTGGTTGGAAATTCAACTTTTTCGTTAAAAGTTTGTCTTTTTGGTTAATAATTTTACTATTTTGATGAAAAAATCTGAAATTTTTGGAAAAGTCATCCTTGATGATTAAAAATTCATATTTTTTGTTGAAAAGTCGTCTTTTTTAATTGAAAAATTCACTATTTTGATGGAGAATTCTACTAATTGGTTGAAAATTAACTTTTTTGTTGAAAATTCATATTTTTGAATGAAATTTTCTTTCTTTATTCGATGAAAAATCTTAATTTGTTGAAAATTAATTTTTTTTGGTTAAACAACTAATTTTCTAAAATTTTAGATTCATCTCTTGCCGAAGATTGAACTATTTTTTTAAAATTTGTTTCTTTACTAAAAATTAATTTTTTTGAATAAAAATATAACTATTCAACTTTTTTTTAATTAATCTGTTTTTTTGGCTGTAAATTCATGTATTTTGTTGAAAAATCGTCTTTTTAATTAAAAATTAATTTTTTCCACCGAAAGTGTAATTATTCTATTTTTGTTTGAAAATTATCTTTTTTACCTAGTTTTAAATTCAATTATTTTTTTGAAAATTCATTTATTTTGTTTCTCAAATTTGTTTTTTCGGTAGAAAACTAACCTTCTTGGATGAAAAATCCATCTTTTTGATAGAAAATTGAATAATTTTGTTCAAAATTCAACAATTTTGTTAAAAAATTATCCTCTTTGGTTGAAAATTTAACTTTTTCATTGAAAATTCGTCTTTGTTAAAAATTCGTTCCTTTTTATTGAAAATTAAACTTTTTCATTGAAAATTCGTCTTTTTGAGTTGAAAATTTAACTACTTTCTTAAAAAATTCGTGTTTTTTTGTTGTTCAAAATTAATTTTTTTAAATGACATAACTATTTAATTTTTGATGGAAAATTACTCCTTTTGTAGAAAATTCGTCTTCTGGGCTTAAAAATTCAACAATATGTTTGACATTTTTTTTACTTTTTCTTGACCGAAAAATATTTTTTGGTTTAATATTCAACTATTTTGTTCGAAAATTTGTCTTTTTGGTTTAAAAATTGATCTTTTTTTTTTAAATTCAAATCTTTTTATTAAAAATTAAAACCTTTTCTGGTTAAAATATCAACTATTACATTAAAACTATTGAAAAATTAATTTTTTGTTCTTGAAGATTTATGATTTTAGATAACATTTTATCTTTTAGGTTGAAAATTTAACTATTTTTTGGATAATTCGTTTTTTTCGGTTGAAACATAAATTTTTAACTGATAATATGAAAAAAATCCATTTGTTATTGTTTGAAGGTTGATAATTTTTGTTAAAAAGTCTGCTGTTATATTTTTTCTAGAAAAATGATCTTTTTTAATTGGAAATTTTACTATTTTTTTGAAAATTTTATGATTTTGTTGAAAATTCAACAATTTTGTTAGCCATCCAATTTGGTTGAAAATTTATGTATTTTGTTGAAAATTCCTCTCCTTTTGATACAAAATTAATCTGTTTTGGTTGAGGATTAATCTATTGGTTTGTTAAAAATTTCTTTTTTTGTTTAAATATTTTTATTTGAAATTAAAATATTTTTTGGTTAAAATATCAACTATTACATTAAAACTATTGTCAAATTTATTATTTTGTTGTTGTTGGAGAATTATTATTTTAGTGGAAAATTCATTTCTTAGGTTGAAAATTTAATTATTTTGTTGATAATTAATTTATGTTGTTGCAATTTAATTTTTTTAAATGAAAATATAAAAAAAAACCAACTATTGTTATTTGAAAGTTGATCATTTTTGGTTGAAAAGTCTACTATTATATTTTTGCTAGAGAATTATCTTTTTTGGTTAAAAATTTTATTATTTGGTTTGAAAATGTATTTATTTTGTTGCTATTTGAAAAATTTGGTACTTTCATCCCTTTTGGTAGAAAATTAATCTTCTAGGTTGATATTTTTTTTCTTTTTGGTTAAAAATTTTATTTTTTGGTTGAAGGTTGAACTACGTAATTAAAAAGCCATTTCTTTGTTAGATATTCATCATGATCATTTTTTAATTTTTTTTTAAATTAATTTTTCTGTTGAATTTTTTGTTGGTAAAAATTAATTTTTCCAATTGAAAATCGAACTATTTCACTTTTATTTGAAAATTGATATTTTTAGTTGAAAATTGATGTGTTTGTTAAGCATTCGTTTAAAAAAAATTTTTTTTTTGTTGAAAATTAATTTTTTCAACTGACAATAAATTGACTATTTATTTCATTTGTGGTTGAAGATCATTTTTTTTTTGAAAATTCAGCTATTTCATTAAAAAATTCACGTTTTTGTTGAAAATTCTTTTTATTTTTTGTTGAAAATTCCTTTTTTATTTTGCTTAAAAATTATTTTTTTAACTGACAATTTAATTGTTCTATTTTTGGCTGAGAATCGATTTTTTAGTTAAAAATTCAATTATTTGTTTAAAAATTCATTCTTCGTTTATTTTTTTTTGTTAAAAATTAATTTTTTTAATTGAAAATTTAACTATTCCACTTTTGTTTGAAAATTGATATTTTTAGTTGAAAATTGATGTATTTTGTTAAGTATTTGTTTTTTATGGTTGAAAAATAATTCTTTTGACTGACAGTAAATGAACCATTCCACTTTTGGTAGAAAATAGTTTTTTTTTGTTTTTTGGGAAAATTTTTTTTTGTTGCAAATTAATTTTTTTAACTGAAAATTCAATTATTCCATTTTTGAAGGAAAATCTATATTTTTGCTTGCAATTTTAACTATTTGGTTAAAAATTTATGTATTTTGTTAAAATTTATTTTTTTTTTGTTATAAAAATTATTTTTTTGTAATTGACAATCTAACTATTCCATTTTTGGTTGAAACCTAATCTTTGTTAGTTGAAAATTTTTTGTTTTGTTGAAAATTCATGTATTTAGTTTAAAAATCTTTTTTGTAAACAGAAAATTAATCTTTTTGTTTAAAAATTCATTAATTTCGTTAAAAAATCACCCTTTCTGGTTGAAAATTCGACTGTTATGTTGAAATTTCGTATTTTTGGGTTGAAAATTCAACTATTTTTTAAGGAAATTCGACTGTTTTGTGGAAAATTAACTTTTTATTTGAAAAACTATATTTTCCGGTTAAGAACCTGCAATTTTCTGTTCAGAAATTCGCGTTTTTGGCTTGAAAATTCCTGTGTTTTGTGGAAAATTCTTTTTTTTTTTTTTTTTTTTTGATAATTTAACATTTGTTTCAAAAGTCATCCTTTTAGGTAAAAAATTCAACTATTTGGTAGATGATGAACTTTTTTATTGAAAAATAATATTTGCAAGTTGAAAATGCAACTTTTTGGTCAAAAATTCTCCTTTTTGGTTCGAACAATACTAAAAATCACCTCATGGCTATAAAATACGATAACTCCAAGCGTATTTTAAAGTTATAATCGATTTTTGGTAGCCTTATACATAAGTTTTTTGTTGAAAATTCGTCTTTTTTTGGTAGAAAATTGATCTTCTTGCTTGAAAATTTATCTTTTTGGTTGAAAATTCCACTATTTGGTTAAAAATTCATCTATTTTGTTGAAAATGCCTTTTATCGATACCGCTGAAAAAAACTTCTTTAGGTTTCTTATCATTAAAAACTATTTAACAGATAAAACGGTTTTTAGGCAATTAGGAAAATAATAATAATAATAATAATAATAATAATAAGATAAAATAAAAAGTTAAAAACTCTTTGATTCGCATTTCCCTGAAAAGAAAATTCACTTTTGGTCTCACAGTAAGATCTGCCAATACCCCCCCCCCAAAAAAAATCTTGTGTAATTTGTGGATGACCCTTAAGAACAAATATGTGATGTCTGTTGATGTTGATCAATGGAAATATTCTAGGATAAGGCAGGGTCGAAAAATAAAAATACCCATTAAAAAGCAAAAAAGAAAAAAGAAAAAGTTTTTAATAAAAGAAAATTGTGGTTGGTTTGACATTTGCCCCCTATCTGGCCTATTAGAGCAACCCTTTATTGTTCCATCGCAGCTAGTCTCTGGCGTTTGACGATTTGGCGCGTGAACGGGTGACATATAATTAGCATTTGGGGTAAGGAAGGTTCTGCTGAGGATGACAGGAGGCACAATACGCCCTCTCTTCATACCCTGTCCCATAATTCGGCCACAAACTTCCCCTCGATGTTTAGCCGGTACCTAAGCCGATTCGAAATTGGCGGGTCTCTTAATCATAGGGGGCGTTTGCTCGCCTCCTATGACCTAGCACAGGATATTAGGACGTAGGCGACAGATTATTTTCGGAATTAAATCGTTTTAACCCGAAGGAGGCTTAAAACAAGTACCCACCAGACTAAAACAGATTTGAATAGCTTAAAACAAAATCCGATTTTTCAGTCCCTTTCGTAGAGCAAACCCGAGGATATTGAACCGTTGGATATCGATGTTTCCATTCTATACAGCTTCATGTCGGGTTTAGGCGGTGTACCGAGCCACGTCGCGTTTAGGCGGTATACCTAGCTGAAAAATCCTGTGAAGGAACCTCGGAGGATCCTGACAAATTTTGCTAGACACGAAACCTGCACACGAAACCTGCACACGGAACCTGCAGACGAAACATGCACACGAAACCTGCACACAAAACCTCCACACGAAACCTGCACACGAAACCTGCACACCAAATCTGCACACCAAATCTGAACACGAAACCTGCACACGAAACCTACACACGAAACCTGCATACAAATCCTGCACACAAAACCTGTACACCAAACCTGCACACGAAACATGTACACCAAAACCTGCACACGAAACATGCACACCAAAACCTGCACACGAAACCTGCACACAAAACCTCCATACGA
>CAKNYM010042883.1:114341-133660 GCA_932195095.1 Andricus curvator | reverse complement strand
TTTTTTTTTTATAAAATTCAACAATTTGGAAGAAAATCGGACTATTCGGTTGGAAATTAAAAATTTTTGTGGAAAATTCATAATTTTGGGTGAAAATAAAACTATTTATTTGAAATTCAACTGTTTCGTAGAAAATTTATATATTTTGTTGAAAATTCATAATTTTGGTTGAGCTTTTTAAGCTGAAACCTTAACTATTTTGTTGAAAATTCACCTATTTTTTTGAAAATTCAACTATTTTGTTAAAAATTCGTCTTGTTTTGTTGGATTCAACCAGTTGATAATTCGTTTTTTGTCGTTGTTGAAAATTGATTTTATAATCTGAAAATTTAACGATCCATTTTTTGTTGAAAATTTATCTTTTCTGGTTGAAAATTCGACTATTTCGTTGAAAATGAATCTTTCTTGATTGAAGATTATCTTTATTGTTAAAAATTCTTCTTTTCTGGTTTAAAAGTCAACTGTTCCTGAAACATTCGACTTTTTTATTTGAAAATTTAACTCTTTTGTTGAAAATTCATGTATTTTATCGAAAATTCGTCGTTTTGGATTCAAAATTCATCTTTCATGGTAAAAACGTCATCTTCCTTGGTTGAAAATTCATTTTTCTTGGTTAAAAATTCATCTCTCTTGGCTGAAAATGATCTTTTCATTGAAAATTCGGCTTTCCGGGTTAAATATTCAACTGTTTTATGGAAAGTTCGTCTTTTTAGCTTTAAAATTAAAGAGTTTGGTGGAAAATTGGACTATTCAGTTTGAAATTAATTTTCTTTTGGAAGATTCATATTTTTTGTTGAAAATTAAACTGTTTATTTGAAAATTGAACTATTTTGTTGTAAACTCGTTTTTTTTCTGTGGAAAATTTTGTTTTTTATCTGAAAAGTTAACTATTCCATTTTTGGTTGAAAATTTATCTTTTATAAGATGAAACTTCTACTATTTGGTCGAAAATTCATGTATTTTGGTGAAAATCCCTCTATTTGGATAGAAAATTAATCTTGTTTGTTGAAAACTCAATTTTGGCAGAGAAGTCAACTGTTTTGTTAAAAATTTGTCTTTCTTAGTTAAATTCAAGTGGTTATTTTGTTTTTGTTTAGAATTAGTTTTCTTTGTTGAATATTTCAGGATTCCATTTTTTATTAAAAGAATTATTTTTAGTTGAAAATTCTACTATTTCGTTGAAAATTCATCTTCCTTGTTTGAAGGTCATCTTTATGTTGAAAATTCTTCTCTTATAGTTTAAAAGTCAACTTTTTTCTGAAAAAGTCGAATTTTTAGCCAAAAAACTTAACTATTTCGTAGAAAATTCATTTTGTTAAACAGTAAATTTCAAACTGTAAATTGAACTTTTGCATTTTGGGTTGAAAACTTATTTTTTTTTTTAGTTAAAAATTCAACTACTTGGTTGGAAATTCATGTATTTTGTTGAAAATTCTTCCTTTTGGATTCAAAGTTCATCTTTTATGGTAGAGAAGTCATCCTTCTTCGTTGAAAATTCATTTTTGTTTCTTGAAAATTCATCTCCCGTGGCTAAAAATAAATTTTTTGTTGAAAATTAATCTTTTAGGGTCGAAAATTCAATTCTCTTCGAAAAGTGCATCTTTTTTGCTTGAAAATCCCACTGATAATATTGGTCGTTAATGTATCGACAAGCATTTAAATTTTATTTTTTGATCGCAGAGGTGTTACGTGTGATAAAACCTTTGCTCCTATGCCAGAAAAAGCCGTGAGACAAAAAACAGACGAAAAACGGCGGAAGCATAGGAGCATGTGGCCAAAGTAAATGAATGGATTCGAAGATTATTCTCATCAACAATAGCCATTCTGTACTATTGGTGTTATGAAAATTAGTTTTATTTAATATTTTTTTATAAATTGTATATAATTTTATAAAGGATGTCTATTGTCCACACTTTATCTCGTTTGCACTCCTGGTACTAGTCAGAGCTGTTATATAGGTATATGTATATTGTATAATCTTTATAGCATGATGAATCTAATGCCCTGGGGCCCAACGTTGATTACGCCACTGCGCGTAAGTGTACACGGTAACGCGGTACATGTGCAAAGACATCCTTTCCTCCCACGGTGTGGCTCATTTTGAAGGTCTCGCTTTGGTATCTATACAAACAATCAAGACAAAACGAGTGGCTCTTCATCTTGATTTGCCTTCAAAGTCTTAAACAATAAATGAGTCGCATATTGGCGGATGTCTTTTTTTTCTAAAAAAATTCATCTCTTTTGGATAATATCCTATAACGATTTTTTTAGAGGAAATTTACAAACACAATATTAACAAGACAGTTTGTGCAAACAATTATTTTTGAACGAAAAGGCTCAAATATATTATTAATCAGGGTGGCGACTTGACCGGGAAACCGGGAAAGACCGGAAATGACCTGGAATTTTATTGACCGGGAAAAAATCGGGAAATGACCGGGAATTTAATTTAAAAACCGGGAATTTACTTCTGATCATAGCAAAATTCAAGAAATATAATTTCACTTGGAAGAGGGAATGTTTTACATGGAATGGGAATTTTTTAAAGGAATTATAATTCGGATTGAGAAAAAGGGAATTTTTAAAAATCCCTCTTTCAAGTCAGAATTCGTCACAATTTGAAAGTTCCCTCTTCTAAATTTTAGGTAATAAAAGTACTACTTCAAGCAGTTTTCAGAGTAGAAGTAGAATTTCAAAGAAGAAATATTTCTGAATTATAATAGAAATTTTTTTACATTGTTCGTGGCGAATTCATCGTTTTTTAGTTAGAAATTCAACTACTGGGTTGAAAGTTAAACTTTTGTTAAAAATTAATTTATCTTTTTTTGATGAAAATTCAACTATTTGGTTGAAAATTGATATTTTTCATTTAATAATTAAACTATTTGTTTGAAAATGTATGTACTTTATGGAAAATTCATCTATTTTTGTAGGCAATTAAACTTTATGGTTGACAATTCATCTTTTTGGCATAAAAAAAACTATTCCAGTTAAAGATTCATCATTTCAGTTGAAGATTCATCATTTTATTTGAAAATTCACCAGTTTGGTTGAAAATTAATTTCTTTAAACGAAAATTTAACTGTTCCAATCTAAGTTGAAAATTAAAATTTTCAAGTTCGGAATTCCACAATTTGGATAAAAATTTGTCTTTTTAATTGAAAATTTAACTATTCCGATGAAAATTCATGTATTTTCTTAAAAAATCGATTTTTTTGTTGGTAAAAAATTATCTTATTTTTCTTTGAAAGTTAATCTTCTTGTTTAAAAGTTCTTCTTTTCGGTTAAAAATTCAAGTATTCCAGTCAAATATTTATTATTTTAGTTGAAAATTCATCTGTTAGGTTTGAAATAAAATTATTTGGTTGAAAGTTAAGCTCTTTTGTTAAAAATTAATTTTTTTTTAGTTGAAAATCCATCGTTTTAATTAAAAATTCATTTCTTTGGTTGAAAAATGAGCTGTTTCATTGAAAATTTTGATTGAAAATTTGTTTTTTCTTTGGATGTTTTTTGGTTGAAAATTATTATTTTTTTCAACTGAAAATGTAACTATTAATCCAGTTGAATATTTCATAATTTTAATTCAAAATTCATGTCTTTGGTTGAACATTCATTTTTGACTAAAAACTTGATTATTCAATTTTTGGTTGAAAAATTATCTTTGTTAGTTGAAAATTCGTCTTTTTTGGTAGAAATTCATCTTCTTGGTTGAAAATTAATCTTTTTGGTTAAAAGTTCAATTATTCTAGTTAATGATTCATCATTTCAGTTAAAAATTCATCTTTCTGGTTTGAAATTCAACTATTGCAGTTAAATATTTAAAATTTTGTTTGAAAATTCATCACTTTGTTTGAAAATGTAACTATTATTTTGAAAGTTAGTTTTTGTTGTTGTTAAAAGTTAGTTTTTTTTTGTTGAAAGTAATTTTTTTAACTGAAAATTTAACTTATTCCAATTGAAAATTCCATAGCTGTTGTTGAAAATGCATCTGTTTGGTTAAACATTAATTTTTTTAACTTGAAATTTAATTATTAAAGTTTTGGTTGACAATTTATCTTTTTTTAGTAAAAATTAATTTTTTGGTTTGAAAATTGAACTATTTCAGTTAAAGATTCATTGTTTTAGTTGAAAACTCTTATGTTTGGTTTACAAATAATTTTTTAAACTAAAAATGTTACTATTCCATTTTCGATTGAAAATTATTATTTTTTCATTTCAAAATTTAACTATTTGGTTGAAAATTTGTCTTCTTTTATTAAAACTTCAAACCTTTCTTTAAAAGTTAATGTATTTGGTTCAAAAATTGTATTTTTGGGTAGAAAATTAATCTTTTTATTTAAAATGTAATCTTCTTTAAAAATTCGTCTTTTTGGTTGAAAATTCGAGTGTTCCAGTTAAATATTCATTATTTTAGTTGAAAATTTATCTTTTTGGTTTAAAATTTAACTATTCCAGATAAAGATTCATAATTTGATTTGAAAATTCATCACTTTGGTTGAAAATTGAACTATTTTATTGAAAATCCGTTTTTTTTTGTTGAAAATTAATTTTTTCAACTGAAAGTTTAACTATTCCATTTTTTTTTCGTAAAAAATTGATATTTTTTAGTGGAAAATTTAAGTATTTTTTTCAAAATTCATTTATTTTGCAACGTTTTGCTCTGTTGTGTTAAAAGATGTTTAGAACGAACGTCATGAATTAAAATAAATGTTTGCGTTTTGCGGCAAATATAAATATGTTACTTTGAGTTGACCGGGAAAATTGAAAAACTTGACCGGGGAAAACCGGGAAATGACCGGGAATTTGAAATCGTCCGCCGAATCGCCACCCTGTTAATTCAAAAATCAGTTTTTTTTAACCATATATTTAGAAAGTTCAATTTATGCATGAATAAATGTTTTAAAAAAACCACTGATTTTTTGGATTCATAATATATTTGAGCCTTTTTGTTCAAAAGTAGTTTTTGGCACAAACTGTCTTGTTAATATTGTGTTTGCAAATTTCCACTAAAAAAATAACACGAGACATAAGCCATAGCCTTTGATACCGTTCTCTTGATTTCAGATCTTATTGCCGTTCTCAGAGTACGCATTTCATTCTGGGACATTGACGTCCAAATTTTAGTAACATTTAATTAAACTTGATGTTTATCGAATTTGCATGCTGCAGATGTTAACACTTTATATGATGCATATATATTTATTTGCATGGGAAAAAAATGGTCTGGCTTACAGAATTTGTTGTTCGAATTATGAAAACCGATTCGATGTGAAGGAATCATGGAACCTAAAAAATCTCATTGACAACGAATTTGGAAAATTTACATTCTAAAGGTGTGCGAAATTGATGTTCTAGCCAAACTTTTTTTTTGTGCGAGCAATCTGAATTGCTGCACTACTGAGATAGATTTGAAAATTTATTTATCGCGATTGTCTATAGTTTGACACCAATGGTTTGTCAAGTAATAGAAGCAAAATTTTCATAAAATTACGAATACGGAATAACCATGTCCTAAGGTGTGAAGCTCTTTCAAATGAAAATACAATTCTTTATTTCAGTTATGTTTTTTCCAATTAGTGAAGTAATCTGCTGGTATCAATAGACAGAATATATATTTTTTCTGAACAAATATTGCCAATGTCATAAAAGATTGTGTTTTTCAGCTAATAATAGTATAAAAGAAACGCCTTTGGTAACTATCTATACAATCAAGAACAAACTAGTGGGTCTTCATCTTGATTTGCCTACAAAGTCTTAAACAATGAATGAGTCGCATACTGACGGATGTTTTTTTTTATAAAAATATTTCATTCTAGGTCATTAATTTCAAAGTTTTACTAAAATTTAATTAAAATTTATTTGTACCGAATTTGCATGCTGCAGTTGTTAAAACGTTATAGTAGCTTATTTATTGATAGTAACAGACTTCATACTCTTTCCCTGGTTCCTCTCATTTCCCCTTTTATAAGAATTCCTCTTTTTTCCCCTGTTTTCAGAAACTTCCCCTTTTTTGGTTAAATGTGAACTGAATTAAGGATTTACGAAAGTTATCTCACGTTTAAAAATAAGCATTGTTAAAACTGATTCATAAAATTCAGGAAAACATTCCCATTGTTAATATTGTAACAAATTTTGGAAGACTACTGAAGGTATAGAAAAATATTTCAGGTTAAAATTGTTTATTTAACAACAGTTGTTTAGAGTTTTATATTTTTTCTTTCTCTTGAGGTAAAAGTTGCTGTTCTAATTTAATCCTAGTGCTATTGTAGGGCTCACTTTATTTCTTGAAAGACTTTCTAGAAATCTCTTTGGTGCATTTTTATTAAGCAAATTGTATTTTAAAAAGACATTGCTTACAAGTATAAGAAGGATGTAATTTCTAAATAATACCTTTAAAATAAAAACGTACTAAAGAGTTTGGTAGAGAATCTTGCAAGGAATAAAATGGGCCCTACAGCATTAGGATTAATTAAGAATTACAACTTTCACCTAAAGAGAAAGCAAAAACATAAAACTCTAAGTAACTATTGTTGAATAAACAATTCTTGCAAAATTAGTTCGAATTAATAATGGGTATATTTTCCTATGTAGATTTTATAAATCATTTTTAACATTGTTCATTTCTAAACTAAACTTTTTAACTAATCTTTCTAACTAAACTTTAGTGCTTCCTTAATAGAAGCCAGTAAGAAAGTCCAACTATTGTTGACTAAAGGTTAATTCTTTCTAACTGAATATAGTTTACTATTATATTTTTGGTTCGGACTTGATCTCTTTTGGTTAAAAATTCTACTATTTTGCTGAAAATTCAAATATTTTGTCAAGTCATCTTATTTGGTCGAAAATTCAACTGTTTTGTTGAACATAGGTCTTTTTGGATAGAAAATTCGTCCTTTTGGATTATAAATTCATCTTTTTGTAGAAAAGTCATCTTTTTTGGTTGAAAATTCATCTTTATTGCACTCACTAAACAATTTGTTTGAATCAACACAGTTTTCATTTGTTCAACCATAGAATATGGTTATTATATGGACAACAAAATATTTTGTTGACCCTGTACAATTTTTTTTTAAACTAAATCATTTGATAGATGTAGTATTTGATTGATCGAACTAAAAATTTGCTTGGGTCAATAAAATATTTTGTCTTCTAAAAAATTCATCTTTCTGGCTTTAAAATTCAACTAGTTGCTTGAAAATTATAGACGGAAATTCATCTTTTAGTAGAAAAGTCATCTCTTTGGTTAAAAATTCATTTTTTTTTGTGTGAAAAGTTTATTCTTTTTAATTGAAAAGTCTACTTACTATAATATTTTTGGTTAAAAAATCTGCAATTTGGTTGAAAATGTAATTATTTTATTTAAAATTCAACTGTTTTTTAAAAGCTTTTTTATCAAAAATTCAACTGTTTTTTTTTTAATTCATCTTTTTGGATAGAAAATTCGTCGTTTTGAATTGAAAATTCATTTCTTGGTAGAAAAGTAATCTTTTTTGCTTGAAAATTCAACTGTCTTTAGATTAGGTTTAATCTTTTTTTTTTTAAAGTTAATTGCTTTTAATTGAAAAGTCTACTGTTATATTTTTGGGTAATGTTTTTATTATTTGCTTGAAAATTTAATTATGTTGTTGAAAAATTACGTAACTGGTTTCTTGAACATTCGTTTGTTTGGATAGAAAATTTGTCCATTTGTATTGAATATTCATCTTTCGGTAGAAAAGTCATCTTTTTAGGATGAAAATTTATTTTTCTTTCTTGAAAATTTAACTGTCTTCTAAAAATGTATCTATTTGGCTTGAAAACGCAACCGTTTTTGTTTTGTTTTGTTTTTTGATTGAAAATTCAACTATTCAGTTGAAAATTAATCTTTCTTGGTTGAAAATTAACTTTTCTGTTGAAAATTCATCTCTTTTGGTAGAACACTAATATTTTTTGGTTGAAAATGCAATATATAGCGACTGGAAATATAAGGATTATTAAGATAATAAGATATAGTATGAATAACTCATACAGATAAATATGTGAAATAATACGTTCTATAGTCCTTGATAAAAGTCTTGACATTTGAATTCAATGTGTTCAAATCGATCTCAGGTGTTTGGAATTTCGATGAGAATGAAAGATAAGCCTTGTAATTTTTTTGAACTTCACTGATCTTTTTTCACTGGAATTTGATTGTCCTGTTCAAAGAAATTGTTAGGATATCAACATTAAATCCCGTAATATTAACTGCTATTAATATAAATAAATCACGTTTGTTTCACGTAAGGTATTCTTTCTAATAATACAATAACTTTTTTCTAATTTTTTATGGGTTGTTTTAAAGAAATACTCAATTTTTTGGACTTTTTTCACTTCAAAAAGATTCTTATTAATTTTTTTCTTAATTTTCTCCTTTAATGTTTACATGTTCCAAATTTTTTGAACAATCCAATAATTTTATATTTTTTAATTTCAAAAAACTATAGAAAATTCATTTTAAGCTGAGCATTAACAAATGAGTATATATTTTAATTTTTAATTCGTATACTTAACAACTTTTTTATTAGTTGGAATAATAATAATTTTAGATTGAGAGATTTGTACAATTTCAAATACAAAAAGCAAACGTTTTAAATAAAGAACTTTCGAAATTGGACAATTTAATTTCAAGGCGTTAGAAATTGAATATTATTGAATGAACTAAACACGTTCCAAAATTAATAAATTGAAATTTAAAATCTAAACGTTTCAAATTAAACATTTTATTATTTAAAAATTGTAAATATAAATTCCTGAAAATTCAAAATCTGTATTTAATAATCTTAGATTGAAATTCGATAAACTAGACAATCTGACATCAAATAACAAGGGATTGAAATCAATAATTTTGAGAAGAACGTTCCAAACCAAATAATTTTAGATTCAAACCTTTTATAATAAGATAGCTTTTGGGATTTAATTGTTTTAAGTTGAACAGTTTATAATTTACAAAAATTATTATTGTAAACGCCTCAAAGTAAAAAAGCAGTGTTAAATTCATAATTTTATCTAATTCTTTTTTAATAAAGTATTTTATTTTCACCATGTCTTTGAACTGATTTCGCTGGTATGACACTGGAAATTGTGTAAAATCAGGTTTGTGGAAATGCACTTGAGTAGAAGTATGACATCTATTTTGTACTTAGATGTGAAAGTTTCAGGAGTTGTAAATTTGTAGTCAAATAAAATCAGGGAAAATCATAGAAATCGTATTTAAAAGTTCATGGAATTTCAACTCTTTACTATAATATAATTGTATGCCAATTTGGATTTTAAGTTTTTGAATTTTCATATTGCTCCATCAGTTTTTCTATAAATATCACTCAACAGTAAAATCAGTCACATTATATAAAACAAATTTTCGTACTGTTCTTTGATTCCGAGTTATTTCAAATGTTTGGGAACTCAAATTATGAATGAGAGTTGTAAATTAATTTGGTTTATGCAGAACGATTTATGTTTAATTTCTTCAAAGAGAAATCATAAACGGCTATTCAAATATACATTATTAAGATATATATTTTTTTAATTTATAACCTTCACCTAAAACTCAAAAACATATATTTTCCCTACAAAATTCCTAACATACTTTGATAAAGTTACGTCTCATTTTCACAGTAATTCCACTCGGAGATTAAATTATGTGTTCCATTTCATTAAAAACAAACAACTGATCCGTCGGAAGTGGGAGAGGCTGTTGGCTATATTTTTCCTCTTTGTAATTTCTTTTTGTAATTACCTATGGCAAATTAGCTCATTAGTATAAACCGCGTTCATTCAATTAAACAGAATAAGTGTATAACATTATAATTTTATTTCAGATTTTTCAAAAACATGAATTCGTTCGTGCAATAGCCAACGACCTCGCTGAGTTAGAGTCTACAATTTTAGGTCTATAAATTATAACGTTATGATTTTGTAAAAAATAGAGACTTGAAGAACATATAAATTTTGTTGAAGGAATATTTTAAGACCAGGAAACCCAGGCAAATGACAGTGAACTTATTTTTTGACTGGGAATTTAAAAATATCACATAATGCGATTTAAAATAAGTTAGATTTCAAAATTTTTAGATTACATTTTTAATTGTATTGTTAATTGTTAATCAATCAATAAATTTGTCAGTTCAGTTCAATTGTTAACTTTTCTCATTATGTAATCATTCAGTTTACAATGCTTAATTCTAAAATCTTATACTTAAAATTTTTTCTATTTTAGGTCTACGTATATTTATATTATATTTATTTTTAACATTTTTATAGAGTTGGAAGGAACAAATTTTTTTCAGAATTGGAAGAGGCTATTTCTATTTTTAATATTTTGACTGAGTTGGAAGAGAAGAAATTTTAGTTTAGTTCTATTTTTATTGAGTTGTAAAGGATAAAATTGTGGGTGTTTTTTTTTCTGAATTGGAAGAGGCCTTTTTTCTATTTGACATTTTTATTGAATTTTTTAATATTTTTTTTTCTGAATTGGAAGAGGGAAATTAGTGTATGTTGCTTCCTCATAGAGGGAGGTTTGTAATGACCTGAATTTTAAAGTATATTTTTTGGACATATTTCGATATAATTCGACCCGGGAGCTCAAAAATACAATTTTTTAAAAATGTCCGTGTTTGTGTAACTTTTTTCTGTTCACCATATCTGGAAAAGCAACAGATATCATGAAATTTGGACGAATTGTAGCTCCGATTGATATGAGAAAAACTTTTTTGATATTCAAAATACAATAATATGATATCTACAGTATATTTGTTCGCGTCTTCGAGACGCATCGATCGACCTTTTGTTGAACCTTTTCAGTGCCGATTTATGAAGTTTCAAAAAAATGGTTTATTTTTCTGATATGAGAAAAACTGTTTTGATGTTTAAAATGAAAGAATATTTGCCAATTATTTCGATAAATTTAAAATAATTTTGCCAAAAACTAACATTATCAAAAGATAATGGGACTACGATGACATAACGAAACTTTCGTTACGTTCCTTTTTGTTTCTTTCGACATAAAACTTTTAAGAAACACAATTTTGACATCGTGGCTCCGTAGCTGCATTATTTTTTATTAATATTATTTTTTAATATATCTAGTGCAATTGTTCGCATCTTCGAGACGTGTCGATTGACCTATTGTTGAACCCATTATGATCCACCAGTACCGATTCACGATGTTTAAACCAAAACCTAACAATATAAATTTGTTCATAAAATTATTAACTTTGTTTTTAAATGGATTTTTTTAAATTAGGAATATAAGAGTATTGTATTTGATATAATTGTTCGCGTCTTCGAGACGCGTGAATTGACAATGGCGACTTGGAAAATTAAAAAAAAGGGTGACATTGTTTATATGAAGGAAACTTTTTTTTTATTTCTAACGTAATACTACCGTAAGTTAAAAAGTTGTTCATCGGAATAGAACACATCGATTGACATGTTGATAGGCTATCTAAGATTTTTATAGAGTTGGAAGAAAAAAAGTTTAGTTTTTTGCTGAATTGGAAGATGCTATTTTTTCTTTCTATTATTTTTATTGAGTTGAAGGGGAAACTTTTAATTTTGAATTTTGTACTGATTAGGAAGGATATGTTTAATTTTGATCATTTTGATTAAATGTGAGTTGAAAGGGAGAATTAGGTTTTAAATTAGAGTTTTAATCTAGAGAATTGGAAATGATAGCCTGGATTTATATTTTTTAAGGAGAAATATTTTTAATATTGAATTGATAAAAGTTAAAAATTAAAAATTTTGCTGATTAATGGCATTTAATTAAAAATTGCTGAATTCATTCAGTCGACTCTGAAGCGTCCGTGGATCGAGATCGCACGGTAGTGAATTCTGCCAACTGTTCGGTCTATGCGGATTATGTAATCGTACATTACAGAAGAGCGAATGAGTGAGATGGAATGAGGAGAGGGAAAGAGAGGAGTATCTTTTATCTCTTGACAAGACGTGACTTCACTTTTAGTGAAAGGAAGAGAGAGAAGGAGACAAAATGGTGCACGTGCTTGGCTCAAAGCTTTTACGCGCGCTGTAAACAGTTCCAATTTTTGGCAGGTGAAGTGAGAAAACATGTAGGAAATTGACAAGACATATTGCAAAATGAAGAGACAGAGAAGATTCAAAGGATAGAGAAAATTAAAAAAGGGAGTTAAATATAGTCAAAAAAAAATTCCTAATGGATTTCTTTGTTTGATTAAACACTTTTAATTCAACACTCTTTCTCCTATTCTCTTCTTTTCCCCCTTTTTTAAAAGAATTTTTCTTTTTCCTCCTATTTTCCAGATAGTTCCCCTTTTTCTCATTTTTTCGCTTAAATGAGAACTGAATTAATAGAACCCAATATGAAAATCCAACTATTTTTTGTTGAAAGTTAATTATTTTTTATTAAAAAGTCTATTATTATATTTTTGGTTCAGAATTTATCTCCTTTGGTTAAAGATTCTATTACTAGGTTGAAAATTCAACTTTTTTGTTAAATTCATCCTTTTTGGTCGAGAATTCAACATTGGTTGAAAGTTGATTTACTTTGTTAAAAATCAATTTTATTTGTAGAAAATTTAACTACTTTGTTGAGAATTTTTTTTTTTAATGAAAATTAATTGTCTCAACTGAAAATTTTACTTTTTTATTTTTGGCTCAAAATTGATCGCTTCTAGTTAAAAATTCAACTGTATTAAATTTTTCATTGAGAATTCATATTTTTTGGTTGAAAATTCAACTACTTGGTTGAACGTTCCACTACACTTTATTAAAAAAATTGATTTTATTGGTTGTAGATTGAACTATTTCGTTGAAAATTAATTTTTTAAATGAAAATTGATATTTTTTTTGGTAAAAAATTAATCTTCTTGAATGAAAATTCAACTATTTTGTTGAATTTTTGTTGTGGTTGAAAATCAATTTTTAATCTGTAAATTTAACTATTCCGTTTTTCGTTGAAAATCTCTCGTTTTTAACTGTTTTGTGGCAAATTAACTTTTGGATTAAAAATTCATATTTTCGGGTTAACAGTTCAACTGTTTAACGGCTTTGTTGAAAATTCGTCTTTTTTTGTTGAAAATGATTTTATCCTCTCTGAAACATTAATTATTCTATTTCTGGTTCAAAATTGATATTTTTTACTTGGAAATTAACTTTTGGCTGAAAAAATCATATTCTCGGGTTGAAATTTCAACCGTTTTGTAGACTTTGCCTTTTTATAATGAAATTCATCTCTCTGTTTGACAATTTAGCTGTCTTGCTGAAAATTCTTCTTTTTTTTTGTTACAAATTAATTTATTTTAACTGAAAATTTAATTATTCCATTTTTGGTTAAAAACTCTTTTTTTCAAAAATTTATCTTTTTGAGTTGAAAACTAAACTATTTGGTTGAAAATTCTTTTTTTGTGTGGTAGAAAATCAATTTTTTAACTGAAAATGTGTCTATTCCATTCTTAGTTAGAAATTTATTGTTTTTAGTTGAAAATTCAACTATTTGGTGGAACAATAATTTTCGGATTGAAAATTCATATTTTCTAGTTGAAAGTGCAACTGTTTTATAGAGAATTTACCTTTTTAGCTCGAAAATTAATCTCTTTGGTTAGAAATTTAATTAAAATTTAATTGAAAGAAAATTATTGAAAATTTAGATTCTTGGGTCAAAATTTCGACTGTTTTGTAGAAAATTTGCTTTTCTGGCTTAAAAATTCAACTGTTTGGTTGAAAATGTAACAGGTTTGGTTAACGTTACATTTTTTCGTTTGAAAGTTCGACCTTTTAGTTGAAAATGTAACTGCTCAGCTAAAAATCCAACTATCTTGTTTTGTTGAAAATTAAATTATTTTGCTAAAAAATCAACTATTCTGTTACAAAGTCATCTTTTGTGGTTGAAAATTCAAGTGACTTTTAAAAAATTCTTTTTTTTTTGGCTAAAAGATTCCACTATTCGTTTAAAAATGCAAAGGTTTTTGTTTGAAGTTGAATCTTTTTCGTTTGAAAATTCGACCATTTGGATGCAAATTCATCTTTGTAGGTTGAAAATTCAACTATGTAGTTGAAAATCAGTTTTTTGTTGAAAATTCGTCTTTCTTGTTGGAAAATAAGGGTTTATGGTTGCACTTTAATCTTTTTCTGTTTGAAAATTCGACTATTTGGTAGAAAATTAATTTTTTTGATTGAAAATTCTACCACTTAATTCAAATTTGAACTACTTTCTTGAAACTATATTTTATTAGTTGAAGATTCACCTCTTTGATAGGAAATTCAACTATTTTATTGAAAATTCTTTTTTTTTGGGGTTGGAGGTGAATGTTTTAAACTGAAAATTTAACTATTCCATTTTTAGTTGAAAACTGATCATTTTTAGTTGAAAATTCAACTGTTTTGTAGAGAATACGCCTTTTTGGATTGAAATTGATCTCTTTGGTTAAAAATTCAACTATTTTGTTGAAAATGCAATATGGTTCGACTAGAAATCTAAAGCGTTTCATAGTGAGGTCAATATGGTACCTATAAGTTAATTTAATTTCAAGGAATTTATTTCCCTATTTTCGTATATATAAACACCCTATTTCCCCTCTTTTCCGAGAATTTTGGGCTCTGAAGTCTGGAATTTTTCTTCCCTTTGATGGAAGAAAACATTCTCATTCGCAGGTACGCAATGGCGAGCATTGCAATGATTCTTAATACAGCGCGTCTAGTCATTAATCAATCAACTTTTCCCCTTACTTCTTTCCTTTTCTTGCTCACTCTTTATATTGTTTTCTATCTTTTTCTTTGATTCTGCCTTCAAGTTCTCCTTTCTCTTTTTTCCTAGTTGATGTCTCTTTTCTCAGACATGATTTTTTTTCCATCTCTTCTTTCGAGTCACCTGTTTACGCGAGAAGAAACCAGCATTCTCGTGGGAGTCTGTTAATAATTGTTATTAACGCCGTCGTCGTTTGTACCGCCCACTTAAGTAAGAAGGTTGGAATATATCGAGAAGTAATCGGGATACAATTTCAATAGTTCCACACAATTTTTCTAATTGATTATTGCCCTTGTGGGAATGTTAGTAATAATAGTTGTCTTAATTATTACCTGAAAGTGCTTAACATTAATTAATCCGTGCTCTGAATATTATGAAGCAATGTGTGTATGTACAGATAATTAACGTAGATTAAAAGTCGTGAAAGTGATATTCATTGTCAATGTAGTAGTCAGTGTGTAGTTGCCAATTGTGAAGCTTCTTATTTATGCCTTGAAAATGAACCCAGATAACGAAATTTCTGAAAAATTATGTAATACAATGTTGTGGAGCTTGTTTACATTATAAAATCACTTTAATTGTGTGTTTGCAGAGCATGTGTGTGATGTGAGAGTAATTATCTTTTATTATCTTTCGTACACATTTTATGAAATTGTGGAATCGTAAATGGAAAATGAAAGAGTATACTCAGATTCAATTATTGTTTTGGTTTTCATTGCAATTCGACATGTTAAATATAATTCAAATTTATCAGGAAGTTTCAAAATGAAGTTCAGGCCTCGGACTCCACAAACCATTGACACTACATTTCTACTTTTTTTTTATTATACTATTTTGCTACTATTTTGGAAAAAATGATACTAGACATTATTTTCTCATAATTTTCCGATAATGCCACTATTTCTTTATTTTTCCTTGAAAAATATTTTTGAACTTCTTCGATAATTGGCTAAAATAATATGTCGTCATTTCAACGAATAACAAGTAGTTCAACCAAGTAGTCGAATTTTGAACTAAAAAAAGATAAATTCTGAACAAAAAAAGTAATAGATGATATTTGAAGCAAGGAAAGATTTGCATTTTAATTAAAAAACAGTTAGATTGAACCAAGAAGAACTATAAAAAAAATACGTTTTTAACGAAATATTTCAATTTTCAACCATGATGATTAATTTTCTACCACAAAATACGAATTTTCAACAAAATACATAAAGTTTCAACCAAATAGTTGAATTTTCATTTAAGAGAATTAATTTTCAACAAAAATAGATGAATTCTCAACGAAAAATGTAATTGTTGACATTTGAACCATAACATATTTCGAGACATATTTTTATTTTGAAACAATTACATTTTCAACCCGAGAATATAACTTGTCAACAAAAGAAACTAATTTTCTGCAAAACAGTTAAATTTTAAACTCGAAAATATTATTTTTCGACAAAAATGTTAATTTTCAAACAAACAGTGGAGTTTCCAACTAAATGGTAGATTTCTTAACAAAGAAAAAAAACGAATTTTCAACAATAAAAGTTGATGGCCTAGCAAATTTGTTAAATTTTCAACCAAAATAGTTGAATGTTAACAAAAAAAAAACGAATTTTTGGTCCAAAAAAATTGTATTTTTAACCCGAAAATATGAATTCTGAACAAAAAAGTTAGTTTTTAATTAAATAGTTTAATATTCAACCCAAAAAGACGCATTTTCAACAAAATACTTGAAGTTTCAACCAAAATAGTTGAATTTTTAACCCAAAAAAAAAACGATTTTTCTACAAAGAAATGTAATTTTCAACAAAAGAGTTAATTTTCAATCAAACAGTTAATTTCATCAGTTAATTTAATTAATTTTGATCAGTTTAGTTAAACATAAAAAGAACGTATTTTCAACTAAAACGTGAATCTTCAACAACAACAAAATTAAATTTAAGAAAAAAATTCAACTTTCAACCAAAGAGTTGAAATTTTCATCCAAAAAGACGAATTTTTAATGCGAAATGTAATATGTAGCTGATATTTTTACAAAAAAGATTTTAATTTAAAATAAAAAAACATTTGGATTTACCCAACAATAACGAATTTTCAACAAAAGTCTTGAATCCTCAACTAAAATAGGTTAATTTTCAATCCAGCAGTTGCATTTTTAACAAAAAATTGATATTCTATCAAAAAGACGAATTTTCAACCAAATAGTTAAATTTGCTACCAAATTGTTGATTTTTTGAGCCGAAAATACGAAATTTCTACAAAACTGTTGAATTTTCAACAAAAGAGTAATTTTCAACCGAAACAGATCAATGTTTAATCAGACAGCTGCATTTTTACCCAAAAAGGTGCAATTTCTACAGAAACAGATAAATTTTCAAACCAAAAAGATAAATTTTCAAAAAAATAGTTTAATTTTGAACAAAAAATTTGTTAATCAAGAAAAAAAACAAGTTTCTGTCAAATTGTTGAATTTGAAGACAAAAAGACGAATTTTTAACCAAGATGTATGACTTTTTAACAAACTTATTGAATTTTTAACAAAATAATTAAATATTTAACCATATAATAAAAATTCTAACCAAAAAAGATAAAAGAGGGGAATAGGGAAGACTGCGATGTATAAATAGGATTTTCAATCATTCATATACTAAAAAATATATTTTAAAATTAAGATCGAACAGAAATCTATTTTATCATGAACAATTTTATGCAAAGTGAGCAAGAAAAAATTCAGATTTAAAAAACAGACTTCTAAACTACCTCACTTTTCGGCTCATTAGAGACAAAAATAACCAAAAGAAAAAAGAGGGAGAAAAAGAGAAAAAGTCAACCAAAACCAACCTCTCACTTTTTCCTTTATCCGTCTTTTTTATACTACCAGGGAACCAACATGTTTCGGGGCCAATTTAGACCCCCTCATCAGGGATTATTTATAGGAAACTACAAGGTATTTGTAATATATACTTATGATCCAAATTTGCATTCATTAGTGAAAAATTGACCAAGATATAGAATTTATTATTTAAAATAAGATTGAAAAAGTATTAAAAATTCGATCTATTCAAGGATTTATTTTAAAACTAGAAAAAGAAAAATGGTACTCAATTAACTTCAGGTGAAGAGCTGTTTAACGTCACAAAACACAGTCTCGAAAAAACATAGAAATTTTATTTTAATTTATATTAAAAAAGGTAAAAATTATTTTAATTGAAAATATCACTAGCAAAGAAAATAACGTGGTGAAGTATTCAAAATCCCGAGGCAAACTAACCTTCTTTTTTAACACAAAAACACTGAAGGCATGCCAGAATTTAGAAATCATTCCATCCCACTTTTAAGAGAGAGAGAGAGGGGGAGAAAAGACCCTTTTTATTTTTATAGCTTTTCGTTCGCCAGGACAAGTGACACAATTTTCAACGAGCCTCTTGAACCAACCCAAAACATCATAAAACACACATGTTACCAAAAAATTTTTACAGATCTAAGAAAAATCTAAAATATAAGAATTCGTTCCAAAAATCATTAGCAATTATTCAGAAATGAATACAAAAATAAGATATCAAAAGCGATCTGAAAATAAAAGACATAAGTAAAAATTTTAAATAGAAATTCAGCATAACAATATTACTAAAGTACTCATTGGTACATAAGAAAAATTATGCACATATTTTATATATGACATCTTCCTCATAAAACCTTTGGTTATAGGCAACGAGGGTATCCCAACTTATTTTTGATAAGTGTCTGGGTGATTTCTAAATTGGAAAAATATGTACATCCCATTGGAAACCTTATTTTTAATAAGTACCGGGAAGACATTTGAAAAATAAAAAATAAAATAAAAATTTTTTAAAAAACATATATCATGTATAAATGTAACCATTTTTCATTTTTTATAACCTGAAAATATGTAAATTATGATTAAGCATAACAATATTACAAAAGTACTCATTGGTACATAAGAACAATTATGCACATATTTTATATATGGCATCTTCCTCATAAAACCTTTGGTTATAGGCAACGAGGGTATCACAACTTATTTTTGATAAGTGTCTGGGTGATTTCTAAAATTGGAAAAATATGTACATCCCATTGGCAACCTTATTTTTAATAAGTACCGGGAAGACATTTGAAAAAATAAAAAATAAAATAAAAATTTTTTAAAAACATATATCATGTATAAAGGTAAAAAATTTTTATTTTTTATAACCTGAAAATATGTAAATTATGAATAATAAAGAAGGAAAATAGACCATAGTGCCCAGATCTAATGTTTGTGGGTGATTCAAAACCAATCTATTTAGATTATTACATTTTCACAAATAGGAAAAAGAAACAATCCAAACAAAATATGCATGTATTTCTAAAATTGCTAATATTTAATGCATTCTTATTACAAAAATTTTTTAAATAAAAAGATTTCTTTCAAGAAATTGAGGTAAAATTATTAAGACTCAATTAAAAGAAATCAGAAAATAGTCATAAAAAAACCCTGCAGATTGGAATGAATCATTTGTTTAGTGTCTCTATTTAAAAAAATTTTAAAATTAAGATCGAACAGAAATCTATTTTATCATGAACAATT
>CAKNYM010042883.1:46027-94371 GCA_932195095.1 Andricus curvator | reverse complement strand
AAATGAGGGGAGGGAAAAGTAGTGGAATTTAGGAGAAGTAAAGGAAAGTGAGGGGAGGTTAATTAGGTCAAATGAGGGAAGGAAAACGTAGAAGAATTGATGGGAAATGAGGGGTGGGTAAGTAGAGAAAGTGAGGGGTAATTAGGGAAGGGAAGTAGGGGAGATGTGGGAAGTAGGTTGAATGGTTGGAAGTGAGGTAGGGTAGTGAGGGAAGTGAAGAAAGGACTATAGTAGAGTAGTGCTGGTGATTAGGGTAGGGAAAGTGATTTCTGGGTAGGGAAGTAGGTGAAGGGGATTATTAACTGGAGAAGTGAGGGAGGGGGAAGTAGTGGAGAAGGAAGTTGGGGAAGGAAGAGTAGCGAAGGGTGAATTGTGGGAGGGGAAGTTGGGGAGGATAGGGGAAAGTAGCGAGTGTAGAGAAGGGAAAGTATGGGACGGCGAAGTTTGAACGACTTAATTATCACCTTCCCTTTTTTGTAGACGCGCGGCGCCTACTTTGGCTAATTTTTTGTAATAGTAATAGTTATCTTTATATAAATTAAAATATTTTTAACAATTATTTAAAATTTATTATAATTAAGTAAATTATGTTAAACACAAAAATCATATGACTCTGGTTTTCAATCATTTTCCTTGTTTATTGTCATAGTTATTCATTTTACGATAATGAGATGTCAACAAAAGTTGCAGATATAGACCTGCAAATAGTTTTTACTTCACACATTTTTAGATACAATAAGATTGTTTGAAGAAAAACAGCATTTGGCGATAGAAAAAACATTTTTAAAAATCTATAATGGCGATAATTAGAGAACAGTTTCAGTGATTGATACGAAACTTGCAGAAAACTTGTTGAACATGCATTAGAACTTAAATATATAATTAGGAAAATTTTACAAACTTTTTGCGACCTGTAAAGCATGTAAAAATCAATTTCTTAGTGAAAATAAAAAAATGACGATATTTTAGGCTAATTTTCTGTGCATTTCAAAAATTTGAACTTTTAAATAATGTTTTTAGTACATCAGAGACCGTGAAAAATCGTCTGCTAGGAAATATTCTGCTGAAAAAATCATGCTGAATGAATATCTCCAACTATTACAAAAAAGCAATAATTCTCAATCGCATATAGACGTCAAAAACTCTCATAAAAAATTGTTTCAGTTTTCTTCTTAGAATTCTTATAGACGTTCTAAATGATGGTCCCAATAATTTTTTATTCATTTTTTGCTAGGGATAAAAAATTCACTCAAAGGTGAAGATCATTTTTTGACTTTTTAGCAGTTTTTGACTTAAAAAGTTTTGAGGTAGTACTTAGAATCATTCGCTCAAGTACTGCTAGGCGTCAAACTTTGAGTTAAATTTTAAAAAAATCGAAAAGATTTTTCACTTTAAAAAGAAAAACATTTCTTAGACCACTTTCTTAAATTTCTCTTTAAATCTAAAGTAGTGAAAAAGAAAATTTGACCACTAATCTCGCAGAAAAAAATTTTCTTGAACCAAAATAACTGTTTTCTGAGATATACATGAAAATTTGTTTGAATCAAACAAATTTTGTTTGATTCAACAAAATATTTTATTGACCCAGGAAGTTTTATTTGCTAAATCAACCAAATACTCCATCTACCTAAAGATTTGGTGAAAACAACCAAAAAATTTAGTTTGGTCAATCAGATATTTGTTGTCCGTAGAATAACCATATTCTATGGTTGAACTAACCAAAATTTTGTTGATTCAATCAAATCGTTTTCTGAATGCGCTTATATATGTATAGCGAGTCTTAATAATTATTTGAAAATAATATTACAGCAGATTGGTGGCATACTTTTTACATTTTCAAATTTATATAGAGATATTATGAAAAAAAGAAGATGACTATTTTGGTGTACATATTGTTTAATATTATTTATGAAGACACTAATCTCTGACATTTTGAGATGAAAGGACTAACGTGTCTATCTTTCAAAGACAAATGATTGCATACAGTGAAGTGGCTCGGAGCCAAATTTGGATTTTGCTCTCGGAAAATAATAAAATAATGAAAATGTCTGAAAATAAAAGATTTGTATTTCTTTCAATGAAAATTTCTACACACAAAGAAAAATACGGTATGTGCCTAAATCAATTTTGGGATTAATTTTCCATTATCTCAGTATCTTGTGTTTTGCAGAAGAATCTTATCGAAGAGGTCAAGGGGACATTATTCTTACCTAAAAAATGGAATCACTTTCTTTCAAGAACATTTTGAATAATTTTTCTAAAGAAGGTTCTTCAAGCAAATGGATTCCTTTCAAAGTAAAAATAGTTTGCTCTTGAAATCTAAGTTTAGAAGATATTTAGGTACTCAAGTAATAGATGGAAAGGAAAAAAAATAACAACATCAATTATAATTACTCATAAAGATCTGGTCAATACTGTAACACGAAAAAAATAAATTAAATTTAAAAAATAAAAAAGATTTAAAACCAAAAGAAAATTTATGATATAAAATTATCGTTTAAATCTTTAAAATACGTTAAAATTTATTATATGTAGTACGGTTTTTAATTATCTGACCTTGTACACTCATTTCCTTCAAAAAAATACGTGCGCCTGTCTACTGAAATGATTTATCGAAAATTAAAAATAGGATTATTAAGTAAGAAAAATATTTAAAAATTGTATTGCAATACAACTTTAAATTAATCATACTTGGCAGGGTGACCACAGACCAGGGAAATTTTGGTGATCCGGGAAAATTTGGGGAATTAAAAAAAAATGGCAAAAGTCAGGGAATTTCTGTAAGAAGCATTTTAAGTTACATTCAAACATAATAAATTCAAAATTTATAAATTTAAAATTGTTTTATTTCTTTTATAAAGGATTATTAAAAATGCAGAATTATCCCCTTTTTCTCTACTTTTATTTATTATTTGTTAAAATTTTTTAATTGTTTTATTGAAAATTCAAGTATCTTCTTAAAAAGTCATATTTTTTGGTGGAAAGTTCAACTGTTTTGTTGAAAATTTGTCTTTTTGGATTGAATGTTCAACTACTTTAGTAGAAATTTCATTTTTTGTTGTTAAAATTGCCACTGTTTGATTGAAAATGAATCTGTTTTGGTTAAGCATTCCACTATTTTATTGAACATTTGTATTTTTTTATTGAAATAAACTGTTTTTATTTAAATTAAAATCTTTCTTAGTTGAAATATAAACTGTTACATTTTTTGTGGCGAATTCATCTTTCTTGGTTGAAAATTCAATTACTTGGTTGAAAGTTGAACTGCTTTGTTAAAAATTCATTTTTTCTAAGTTTCACCTCTTGTGTTGCAAATTTAACTATTTTGCTGAGAATTCTTTTTTTTTTTAAAGTAATTTTTTATCTGAAAACTTTACTGTTCTTTTTTTGGTTAGATATTTCTTCTTATAAGTTGAAAAATCCCATTTTTGTTTGGAATTTCATATATTTTGTTGAAAATGTGTTTTTAAGAGCAGAAAATTAATCTTCTTGATTGAAAATTCAGTTATTTGATTAAAAATGAACAATTTTGTTGAAAATTCAATTATTTTGTTAAAAATTCATTTATTTTATTAAAAATCCATCTGGTTTAGTCTAAAATTCCACTGTTTTTGGTTGAAGTTTAATCTTTTTTGATTGAAAATTCATCTTTATAAGTTAAAAACTCAAGTATTTGTTTAAAGGTCAACTATTTTGTGGAAAATTGGTTTCTTATACTTAAAAGGTCAAATATTGGTTTTGAATGCAACTGTTTGGTTAAAAATTAATTTGGTTACAAATTCGTCTGTTTGGGTTGAAAATTCAACTATTTCGTTGAAAATGCAATATATTTCGATGGAAATCTTAGGGATTTAAAGCGTTTTGGTATCTCCAATTATTTTATTTAGAAGAATTTATTACAAGATTACAATTGTGGTGTTTAAATAATAATGGAAAGTTAATATAAACAATTGTTCAGGGAAAAAACAGGGAATGTTGAAAATGAAGTTTTGTGGCCACTCTATACATTGGGATTTTTTCCCTCCATGTTAAAGAATTAAAGTTCTTCAAAAATTCGTTAGAAAGGTAGAAAAATTTAAAAAAGAAGTAAACTTCCTTTAAAGATTTTTAAAACAAACATTGTTAAAAAATAGACCTTAAATTTTCGAAAAATCTCGATTTAAAAAACTCGAAGCTATTTCTAAACTTATCGGAAACATCTGTTAATTTATGTCTTTTTGATACTTTTAACGATATTATTTTATCCTCTAGAAACTTTAGACCGGAATATTAAAAAGGAACCTGCAGTTCCAATTTATAAATAAATGCAGAATATGTTATAAAAAGTCGCAAAACCTGAAATAAAAAACTCGATATCGATGGTTATAAGCACGTTGATTTATAACAGGAACGGGTCAGAATGGACGTTAAATTGGGCGACACAGAATAAAATTTGAATTAAGGCTCGATCAAAATAAGGACAAGTGCGGGCGGTTCAACTTTTGGTACTTGAAGATTGAAGAAATAGGACGCCTCAGTCTAGTGCTGCAGAGATTTCCGAGTGAATTAATGGGCCGTGATACTTTACCGCGCTATACATAACACATATAAGAGTTTGCGTTGGAGAAACGCGCCACGCGGAATTAGGCCGCCCACGCTTTATGCCAATGTGCAAGAGACGCGCTCCCGTCAAAAAGTAGGAGAAAAATTTTCTGGCCAGATGGGCAGAGTTGCGTAAGATCCGCACGAGAGTCGCGTTGCATGCCAGAAAGGCAACGGGACGAGATGAACATTGAACACCTACACCTGGGTCTTTCTTTTGACCTCTTCAATACTTTTTAATGAACCTTCACTAGTGACGGTGGGCTGGATTGAACTGTCAATCATTTTAGAAAAAGCTTCATTAAAGTGCTCATTGATATTGCCAAATATGAACGAATTCGAATCAGATGAATCGGCATATCCGTCAAACCCCAACCCCTTCAATTCTCGTGAATTCTTTTCATATTTTGAAAAATTTCAGTTTTTCGACCGATTTAAATTAAGATTTTACCGATCAGATAAGAACTGGGATTTTTAAATCGTAGCCCCTTATGCCCAACTCGGGGAAATTCCCTGCGAGAACACATGTTCCGCGTCCCCTACTCTTTCTCCTAGAGAACGATAGAGGTAGTAGACGCGTGGGAGAATCTCCACTCTTTGACGTACGTCTACCACGCGCATGCGTCTACCATCTCTCTCGCTCTCTAGGAGAAAGAGTAGGGTACGCGAAACATGTGTTCTCGCAGGGAATTTCCCCCGAGTTGGGCATGTCTGCCTTCTAGTTTCGGTCGGTTGTACGTCCGTCGTACTTTTTCCCCGGGAGGGGAAGTGAGAGCAACTCAGGGGAGAGGAAGTGAGAGCAACTGAGGGGAGTGGAAGTGAGAGCAACTGATGGGAGTGGAAGTGAGAGCAACTGATTGGAGTGGAAGTGAGAGCAACTGATGAGAGTGGAAGTGAAAGCAACTGATGAGAGTGGAAGTGAAAGCAACTGATGGGGGGGGGGGGTAGAGGAAATGAGGAGAAGTAGGGGGAGTAGGAGAAGTGCTGAGAGAGGAAGTAGGAAGGGAGAGGGAGAGGGAAGGGTAGTAGGGAAGTTAGGGTGAGTATGGGAGGGGAAGTAGAAGTGTTGGGTTGGTTAAAAGGGGAAGTGAGGGGATTGAGGCGCTATATTTGAGGAAGGGGGAAGTAGGGAAAGTGAGAGGAGGGGAATTATGTGAGTGTGGAGGACTGGAGGGGCAGTAGGCCGCCCACACTTTATGTCAATATTGCCAATGTGCAAGAGACGCGCTCCCGCCAAAAAATATGATGAGAATTTTTTGCCACGGTAACAGGACAAAATGAATATTGAAGACCTACACTTGGGTCTTTCTTTTGACCTCTTCAATACTTTTTAATGAACCTTCACCATTTGCGGTGGGCTGGATTAAAATTTCAATCATTTTATGAAAAGCTTAATTAAATTTTCCATTGATATTGCCAAATATTAACGAATTTATGTTGGATTTTGTGTGGGTAATTTTCTAGGACATTTTTTGAAAAGGCAAGCCCGTTTAACCCGAATCTCTTCAGTTTTTATGACTTCTTTTCCTTTCTTTGCCCACACTTGTAGTTATTTACTACAAGAAACTATCCACCTAGAAACACTACCCGAATCGGGTAGTGTCACGCCTACCCTGAAAGGGAAATGGCTTAATGGTATACATACTCTTTCCCCTATTCCTATTTCCCTACTGCCGCTTTTTCTCGGGGTTTCGCTTAAATGCGAACTGAATTAATAGAACCCAATAAGAAAGTCTAACTATTTTTGTTTTAAAGTTACTGATTTTTATTGTAATGTTGACTATTATATTTTCTGTTAAAAAATCATCTCTTCTGGTTTAAAATTCTATTTTGTTAAAAATTTAATTATTTTTTTGAAAATTCAACACTTTGTTAAAAACACTTATTTTTTGGTCGAAAATTTAAATACTTGGTTGAAACTGGAACTGCTTTGTCCTTTTGCATTGAAAACTCATTATTTTTCATTAACAATTAAACTATCTTCTAAAAAATTCAATTATTTGTTTGAAAATTCAACTGTGTTTGGTTAAAGTTTAATCTTTTTTGTTTGAAAATTCGACCATTCGGTTGAAAATTCATCTTTGTTAGATAAACAAATTTAATTATTTAATTTAAAAATTCGAAGATTCGTTATTCATCTATTTTGTGTTTTTTTTTTGTTATTGGTTGAAGTTTATTCTTTTTTGTTTGAACATTCGACTATTTGGTTGAAAATTTATATTTTCGGGTTCAAAAGTCAACTGTATCTGATTTTTGGGATTCTACGGGATTTCAAAGATTTCATGAGTAATGAAAGAATTTTGAATTTGAAGAGATTTTTTTCGATTTTTGTGCGATTACTAGGAATTTCACAAGATATAGGGGAATTTATCAATTTATTATAAATTAATATTTAATATTTAAAGATTTAAAGAGATTCCAAAAGATTTTTAAACAACTTTAGGGAATACGTGAAATGAAATTTCAAGGGACTTCTAGTAATTTCTACGGATTTCACTGATTTCAAGAGATTTCATGAGATTCAAGGGACTCACAGGATGTCAAAAGAAATGATAAGATTTCAAGGGATTTCTACGGATTTTAAGGGATTTTGTAGAGTTCAAGGGATTTAAAAAGATTGGCGAGTTTTCCGGAAATCTTAGAAAATCTCAACAGATTTCAGGATTTCAAAACTTTTAAGGAATTTTAAAAGATTACAAAAGTAGTTACAACCTCTATGTATTAATTTAAAAATTTCACGACACTATTATCCGACAATTTTTCAAAATTCATGCTACTATTGGCACTATTATGAATTTCTCAAACGAGTCCGAGGCATGCGTGAGCCTTTTTTTCCTTAAAACAAGGCCTCTTTGTCTTAAAACAAGACCTAGTTTATTAATAAGACCTAGTTTATTAATTCCAATTTTTTTCTGATATAAAGCCTCATTATTTATTTATAATAATACATTCATTAATTTTTTTGAAATAAAAAGTGTAAGTTGTGAAATTGAAATATGATTAATTTTTTCTTGTGCAGGTTTATTGCAAAGAACAATAAAATTGAATTGAAGGATGTAACGCTGTGATTTTATATTCTTTTTATGACCGTTATTACCATATGATTCAGTTATAATGCCATACACTAGAACTTGTTTAATAGTATGACACAAGCGACTTTTTAAATTGATTAGTGTGATTTTCTGATAAATGTTGGATGCTGTTTTACCATACATATTATTAATTATCACGTTTTTAAATTCATAAATTTCGAGCCAGGTTTTATAATTTCTTAATTACCAAATATCTTTCCTTCTGATTTCTGAAACGAAGTCTCTTATTTAATCTCTTGAAACTTCCTTTAAATCCTTTAAATAACACTAAAATATTTCTAATCCGTTGAAATCCTTCGACATTTTTTAAAGCTCCTGAAAATTCCTTAGAATCTTTTTAAATACCATAAAATCTTTGCAATCCTTTAAAATCTCTTCAAATTCATCTACTGAAATTCCTTGGAATGTTTGAAGATCTCTTCAATTCTTTCAAATTCCTCAATTATCGTGAATAAATTCTTTGAAATTTCATAAAAATATTTAAAAATCTGTTGATATCCCGCAAAATTTCATAAAATCTGATGTTATTCTTTGAAATACTTAAAGTTCTATGAAATCCTTTGAGATTCTGGAATAGTCATTAAAATAACTTTTTAAAAACCTTTAAAGTAGTAGTAGTAGTATACCATTAAGCCATTTCCCTTTCAGGGTAGGCGTGATTAAAGTAATTATTGAAATTTGCGGAAATCTGATAATATCCCGTTAAATACGTTGAAAATCCCTAAAAATCCTTCGAATTATTTGGAAATCTTGGTAATCTTATGCAATTTTCACTTTGTAACCTTTTTAAATATCCAGTGAACTTAAATTAAATCTGATGATATATCTTGAAATTCCTTGACATTTTTTTAATCTTTTGAAACTTCCTTGTGATCCTTTAAATTACCCTAAGATATTCCAAATCCTCTGAAATATTTTGAAATCCCTAAACATTTTTTTAATTTCGTCAAAATTCCTTGGTATCTTTTAAAATACGCAAATCTTCAGAATCCTTCGAAATCTCTTCAAATTCTTCGAAATGCATTGAAAATTCTTTGAATATTTGAAAATCTTTTCACATCTTTGAAATCCCTCAATTCTTGTGAATAAATTCTTTGAAATTTCATCAAAATGATATTCCTTGAAATATTTGATGTTTTATGAAATCCCTTGAGATTCTGAAAATGCATTAAAATACCTTATTAAAAGCCTTCAAAATCCTTAAAATTACTGATATCCTTGGAAATCTTATAAATTCCCGTGAAATCCATTGAAATTCCTTAAAAATCCTTTGAAATATTTGGAAATCCTCTGAAATCCCTTGGAATCTTTTCAAATATTGTATTCGTATGAAACTATACAATATTTTTCATACGACTTGAAAATAAACAAAAATGTAATTAACAGTCAATATTTTTATTAAATATGATGGTAACGTTTATTTTTTCTTTCTTATCCATCTCTCCTCGAATGATCCATCTCTCCTCGATTTTTTTTCAAACGTGTCGGATGTTTTCAAATTTTAATAAAAATGGATTTTCATACACATTGTTTTTTTCACAAGGAATGAAACCAAGACGTACACGGGCCGAATTTTTTTTTCGCGAAATCTCGGCTGTAGATGAAAAAAGAAAAAACGTGATCCATCTCTCCTCGACTTATCCTATTAAAATCTTCTGTCGTAAGATTACTAAAATTTAAAGTTACATACTATAATTTTGGATACATGGATTTCCTATAAGGTGGATTTGTTAAAAATATTACGTAGTATTGATTTTCCCCCTTCACTCCGTGTAACAAATCGTAAAATTTTCCCGAACCCCCTCTCCCCAAAAACCTATTACGTAATTTACGGATGGCACCTTACAGGATCTTCGAGTGTTATTAAACGTTTTATGTTAATGGAAAGAAGAAAAATTATTGACCCACTTTCGATGTTTGTAGATGCCGCGTATAATGGAATCAATTAAAACGTATACATTCGGTCAATCGAATTCCCGAGGTCGATTACTTAATAGAAAATCGATAAAAACAGGGAATCTTCATTTTTCACGATTTATTGCAGGTGTTTAATGCGTAAGCTTGTAAGATCCATTGACTTGGCTGGTTGACCTCTAACATCACACTATTAAAGAAAGTGTAATTTGTAAAACATGTTTGTTATATACGTAGAAGGGATGCCTTTTGCGTTCAATTTCAAGGCGGATCTTTGAACTGAAATTCCGTTACAAGGAAAAATAAGTATAGAAAAAAATAATTAAGCAGGGGAGAAATAACTTCATTAATAATAGTTTCCTATTGTAAATTCCGACGTCGTAAACTACGTAGAAACCACATGGGAAATTACGTCGTTTCCAACGTGGTTTCAGATGTTCTTTACGACGTTGTGACTTACAACAAACATTTGTTGTAAATAGTTGTTATTTTTTATTAAAAAAAGGATCTTTAATTTCACAAAAAATTCCCTAGAAAACTGTAAACATAGTCATGAAATTCATAAACATAATCATTATCAAAATTTTTTTTTGCATAATTGGTCTTTTTTTAATAATAATCAAATTATTTATATAAAATTATTCACTAAGTCAGGGCGTAGGAAACTACGTGGGACACGGTGTCTTAATCTACGTCGGAAACGATGTCGCATATTATGTCGTTTGCTATCCCAATTATTACATTACGGTTGAATATTTATATTAAAAAAGTACATAGTTCTTGCAAAGTTAACGACTCCACTGTAACTCTTTTATATCTTACGATAAGCCTTAGTAGATAGACCTCTTATATTTCACTACTCTGCAAAAAGTTATTTAAATAAACAATTCTAGTTAAAGATTTACGTGACATATCTTTCCTTTTCTTCGAAGTTAAAATTTCCTTTGATCAAATTAAATACTTAATAATTCTACAAACTTCTAATAATTCAATTTTTTTATATAATAAAGTGTGTGGCATTTGAATTGGTACTTCGCTTGATAAGAAAATGTTTATAATATTGCGTGATGCACGCAATTATGAATGCGATTAATTAACAATAAGGCGGTGTCTGCTCGTATCGAAAAAATCCGGCTATTTGTAGCTTTCGGTACCTAAAAATAACCACCTGGAATTATGAGAACATGACAAAGTGATTTTCCGGGTATGAGGAACTTTAGAAGTACCCAGAATACATAATATCGAGACGTTCGAACTATGTGCGTTAAGATCAAATGGTTTTCTATTTATAAGTTTATGCAGCGCGCATACGGTCGAAATGCGTAGAAATGATCGAACACCTGTTTATTTCCAAGAACAAAATATGAAAAAATATTGTTGGTATTTCTGAAAGAATACAAGACTGAAATTTATGAAAGCAAGTTTATTAATCATTAATCAAAGTCGTAAAACCACGTTTTTATTATATACTAACGGCGGAAATTATCTGTACACCTATTTTTTGAGCTGTTACCAAAGTGGCTTAATGTTTATAATATTAACATGAACATTTCTTCCTTATAGTACGAATTCAAACAGTTCAACCAAAATTCTGCACCGCATAAACCCAAGTTAAAGGCAAAAAGGCTTTTATAAAAAGATATTGCGACAAAACGTTAAATTATGATGTTTGCGAAAAATTTGAATAACTCTGGAAATAATAAACATTTTTGTAAGTTCTTGGGTTCATTTTGAAGGTAAGTCTCCATAGTATTTTGCCAAATGATTAAGATAATTTTAGAATTTTTTCCCTAGATTCTACTCTAGGGTGAAACTTGGTGCAAAAAAGTCGCAAAATTTCAAATAATGATTCGATACTCACTTCATGATTTTAAAAAAGTTCAAAAGAATAATAATTTTATAAATATCACTGAAATTGTTTAGAGCATTATAAGTAATGATTTAAAAATTTTTTTTGAAGTAAATATTTACATATTTTTGCAATTTTGCCACTTTTTTGCACCAAGTTTGACACTAGGGCAGAATAGGGACATAATTCTAAAACTATTTATTTATATGTTTCTAAAACTCTGAAATTATCTTTAAAAATTAGGAAAATGCTATGAAGTCTTACTTATTCTTTTTCCAATTTTTCGAAAACATCGAAATTTGACTTTTTTTGTAATATCTTTTTATAAAATTGACATTTCTGCTTCAACTTGGGCTTATTAGACGCAGGAAATTAAGGCACTTGAGCAACAGTTTGAAAAACAGGCGTATAGATAATTCTCATGGGTAGTGTACGCACAACGTAAAAAAGTTTACCTTTTCTTCTGAGCCTTTTCACAACTTTCTTTCATATTTTATACTATGTACTTGGTGGATTTTTTTACATAATTATGGTCTTTTTTAACCTCGTTTTTAGCATCAAAAACTAATTGAAGGCTGATTATAATTTAAAATTCGTTATACCGTTTTCTGGTTAATAATCAAGGTGTCTACGTGTCCGAGGAATCGGGAAATGTTCGCGAATTTTGTTTCACCGGGAAAAACTGGGAAATGACCCGGAATTTGATTCAGTGACTGCGATTTTTATCTTGATTGAACTAAAATGCATATAATAGATGTTTTGATAGGCATATTATTATTCTCATTACTTTGTTATCATTAAATTATTTGTTAATTTTATTAATTCGGAGTTTGAAATTTGTTGTTGTAAAAAGATTAAAAGTTATCCAAATTTTGAATGAAATGAGCCTAGGGAGAATTAATTTTGTCATTTTCTTTCAAGAAGCTATACTATTTGTACAGGGTTGCCGTAGGGTTTTTTTTATTGAAGATTCATCCTTTTAGCTGAAAATTCCTTTTTTTTTGTTGAAAATTAATTTTTTTAATTGAAAATTGAACTATTCAAGTTGAAGATACAAAATTTTTGTTAAAAATTAATTTCTTTTTTAACTTTTGTAAAAGTTAAACCACATTGTTAAAAATGTATTTTTTGGTTGAATGTTCATCTCTTTCGTTAATAATTCAACTATTTTGTTGAAAATCCGTTTTTTATATAAAATTAATTTTTCACGCGAAAATGTATAGTTTCCTATTTTCGTTTGAAAATTGATATGTTTTGGTTGAAAATTAGGCTTTATTGGCAGAAAACTAATATTTTTGGTTGAAATTTCCTCTTTTAATTAAAACTGTATCTATTTGGTTGAAAATTAACTTTTTTTGTTGAAAATTCATCTCTTTGGATAAATTATTTTGTTGAAAATGTATTGTTTTTCAATTAAAAGTTATCTTTTTTAGTTTAAAAATCAACTATTTATTTGAAAATTCATGTATTCTGTTAAAAAAAAATAGCTTTTTTTGGTAGAAAATTAACCTTCTTGTTTGAGAATTGAATTTCTTAGGATGAAAATTTAACTCTGGTTGAAAATTTTTTTGTTGAGATTCCTTTTCTTAGTATGAAATATCAACTATTTATTATATTTATTTATCTGTTTGTTGAAAAGTCAAGATTTCGTGTTAAAAATGCAACCAGTAATTGGTTAAAAATGAAACTATTTTATTGAAAAATCAAGTTATTTTGTTAAAGTCATCCTTTTTGGTTAAAAACTCAACTGTTTTGTTGAAAATTCGTCTGTTTGCACAGAAAATGCGTCCTCTTGAATTGAAAATTCATTATTTTTCGTTAAAAATTAAACTGTTTTTGTTTGAAAATTTAATCATTTTGTTGAAAATTTACCTTTGTAGGTTGAAAGTTTAACAATTTGGTTATAAATTCAACTATTTTGTTGAAAATTTAATGATTTTCTTGAAAATTAAAATATTCTGTTAGAAAGTCATCTTTTTTGGTCGAAAATTCAACAGTTTTGTTGAAAATTCGTCGATTGAATCTTTTATTGTAGAAAAGTCAATTTTTTGGCTATAGTTTTTTGAGCTGATAGCTCAGTTAAATTTTAACCTATTCTAATAAAAAAAGCTCATTACTCACAGAATTGAATTTACTTTGATTATATCAACAGCAACAAATTAATGGATTTTAAAAAATGTCATTGAATTGTTGCTAAAGTTGAAAAAATTCGGGAAAAAAGAGAAACTTTGAAATATTTTCGATTGTAGCTTCGTGATTTTTCACCGTGATAAAATTAACAATCACCAAAAAGCGGTTGTTTGCCCATAAAATCAGATTTTGGGAATGTTAAAAAAATTCGCGTATGACACTTTTTGTATTTCCACTAGATCTACAATTTCTAATATGTTTCATGAAAAGTATTTTTTCACTGCAAAAAGGGGTACCTTGAAAAATTGATTCTTTTATTCTGGAAAACTTGGAAAAGTGCTGGAATTTTTTTATAAAGAAACGCTAGATACCCTGTTTTAATGATTTTTTTCTAAATTTTCCAATGCTTGCACAGCGTACATTACCGCTAGAAATTGTCGGTACATCCAGCACGAGTATGTACTATAAAAATCACTGCTGACTTTAAAACATGATTACTCGCTGAAAAAGGAGCGAGAAACTTTTAAAACAAAACCGTTAAAAAGCTTATGAAATTCCACGTCGAATGACCCTGATAGAGATATTTCTGATCTTTTGAAGACAATATACCACGTGAGAAGTTTAAAAAAAAGAATGCAAGAATTTCTCAAATTTCGTACGTCGATTTCATCTTTTGGCATGACCTAGGAAATTTATAGCAAACATCTGAAATTCTTACCACACAGTCTTTGAAGTCTTATCTTTAATTTAAGCCAATAAAACTTGAAAAATCTTTTTACGGGTTTTCGGGATATGACTAAAAATGTCCAAGTCTTAAATGTCAAGTTTCAGTCGACGATTACCGCTGTCGGCCGCAAAAGATGTGCGTCGCGCAAATACTGAAACATCGATATTTTGAAACTTTTTACACTATTGAAGACACTATTGGAAATTCGTTGTCATATCTTGGGAATTCGTGAATATTTTTGAAGTTTTATCGGCTTAAATTAAAGATAATACTTCAAAGATTACATCTTCTTAATTTCAGTTTTTTGTTCATTCCTGATGCACAGCACGAGTTGGAGTTAAGGAACAAAATCTGACACGCAGACGTGTTGCGAAATGTGCGTCGCCGATTCGACTGGGGCTTCACATCACAGAAAAAACAAAACGTAATCTTTACAGCGATTTCAGAGTAATTTTTACCTGCAACAAAAATTAACATTACGTGTTAAGATTTAACCACCACATAGGAAATGGTTACCATGACAACTCTATTAAATCTTGTTTTGTTTCGAAGCAAAAAAATTCAACTTTATCTACGTGAAAATTACCCGCAACACAAATTCACTTCTGTTGTTTCTATGATGATGAAAGAACATCAAAATCCATTAGGTGCGTATTTTTTCTTACGATCCAATAAACCTTAGTTTTCAAGATTTCGATGTTCGAGTATTTGCGCGACGCACATCTCGCGGCCGACAGCGATAATCGTCGACTGAAACTTGACATTTAAGACTTGGACATTTTTAGTCATATCTCGAGAACCTGTAAAGATTTTTTAAGTTTCATTGGCTTAAATTGAGGATAAGATTTCAAGGACTGTGTGGTATAAATTTGAGATTTTCATTACATTTTTCTTAGGTCATGCGACAAGTTGAAGTTGAGGTGCAAAATTCGAGAAATTCTTGCATTTTTTTTAAACTTCTCACGTGCTCTATTCTCTTTAAAAGGTAAAAAATATCTCTATTAGAGGTCATTCGATGCGGTGTTTAATAAGCTTTCAACCCGTTTTTTAAAAAAGGTTTTCGCTTTTTTGAACGAGTAATTACGTTTCCAAGTCAGCAGTGATTTTTAAAAGTAGTCGCTGGTCGTACCGATAATTTTCGACGATAGTGTACATGGCACAACCGTGTTTACTAGTGTGTATATGCATATGTATATAAATATATTGGCTCAATTCTCTAGTTGACCAGCAGACTAGAACAGAGCTTCCTCAACTAAAATATATAGGTCAGTTGGCATACTATTCGCCAGAAGCTAAACCCTTTGTCGCGATAGTCTGTTAAATCCCAGAGAATATCTTTGTGTGCGTTTTAGAGTGTTTAGAGGGTTTGAAACACATGGAAGCCGAAATGCCGAAATACCAAGCGAGGAAGTCAAAGTCAACATGTGGTTATAATCAGGCGCGGAGGAAGTTCTTTTAGAACAAAGGCTCTCTGTGAGAACATACATAACTTGGCGCCCAGTTCAAATATATTACGTGAACCTTCCTAAATCAACTTGACTTGTTTTCTCACAATTTTTTTGATTCCTAATAGAGGAAGCTTTCTAATTGCAACAATTTCGAAAAAAAATTTAATTCGTTGAACTAAACGTTCCTCAATTAAGAAATACTATAATAACACAATGTTACATAACATAATAATAAAAATCGAATACAATGTTCTAAGCAGTTGTCCGCGTGTCACACATTTTTGTGGACGCGTTAACTTGAAGACGGTTGCAGATAAATTGATGAAATACGGACGGCTTATTATGATTGTCTTCTTACTGTGGTTAAAACCTATTGTACTGTACCTTTTCATTTTAAAACCCCGGTGAAACAGAGGTCTATACCCGGTTCACACTCGCTTCTAAAGTATCATTTAAGTCCTTTAGCATGAGTGCACTGTTAGGAAAATCTGTATTAAATTTAATACAAATGTATATGAAGTCATTTGCATACACGGGAGTTGAAATTTAATATACATTAAAATATGAATAGCTGTACACTTTATATTAAATTTAATATACAGGTCGGTATAGCAGCATGCTTGAAAACTCAAAATGCTTTTATTTCTTTAAATCTTATCAAATATTCGCAATTGAAGTAATAATCTAGAATTCGTCGATTGAATTGCTTTTTATGATTAAAGTGCAACGTACAAGTGGAACTCTTTTCAAAATTTGCCCTAAATGGTAGAAATTTAATGTGAGTACAGTTGATTGTAGGTTAGGTCTATCATTTATTTACGTAATTGAACTTTTCGACTTACAATGTAATTTTATTTTTGATTAATTGTGAGAAGGTATTATGTTTTATTATTAAGAATCGAAAATTACTGCTAAATCTTATTTTGATTTTGTGTAAAATGGAATTATCTGAGCGATGATCATGAATGTATATGAAATTTAATAAACACGTACCTAAATAGCGATTTCATATGCTTGAGATATTAATTTTAATATACATTGGTATTTTAAATTTAATACTATTTTTAGCAGTGTGCATACACCACTAATATCAGAAAACTGACCGAAGGATTTCTAAAAGTATTAAAGGACCTAACGCGCGTTACAAGGAAAAAATTTATCCGTGAAGAAGTCACGAACTTGTAGCTAGGTCTCGGATACGAGATAAAATAATGAAACATTGAATCCTTATTTCTATGAGAAATATATGGATAAATTTCGAAGTTTCTTACGAACAGTTCGAATTTCCTACGAACAGTTCCTGAAAATTTCAGACTGAAATAAAAAGAGGAAAAATTTTATTTGTGCGATTTAATTTTATATTAATTTATAAATTCGCAACTCAGAAGATTCGAACCCTCAAAGACTGCTGACTCACCAGTTTCTAAATATAAACCAGGAGTGCGTAAACACGCGCAGCCATCGAGGCCAAACAAAATAGGTATTATAAAACTTCTAGCCACTCATCCGACGAGCTCGAGGCACACATACGAGCGCACACACGCACCGCGCGTTTGGGAGAGTGTGTGTGTGGGCCACGTACAGACGAACCTACTTTCGAGTTCCCAGATTTGTCGGGCAAGCTCGTCAGTGCTCTGAGAATCTTTTCCCAATCACTCGTAATATTTTTGTAATTATTCACGTAAAAAAAAGTGATGAACCGTTTTAGAATTTTCACATGGAGTTCGTCAATCTTTCTCAAAGTTCGCAGATTATTTACGAAAATACATAAATATCCGATGAATTTTTCTCATATCCGAGACCTAGCTACTAGTTCGTGACTTTTTTACGGATAAATTTTTTCCGTGTAGCTTCATTTCACAGGAGCGATTGAAGAGGCGCCAGGAACTCCATTAGAGGACCTCACTTTAATTCAAATAAAAAAATATCGATTAGTGTAAAAACTGAAAATGGCTTTTTTCCGCGTTAGGTCCCTTTCTTCGCGGACGGTCACATATTTTAAAAATGGGGTTTTTGTAGTAAAACTTTTTTTATTACCAGAATTAAGAGTTGATGTAAGAATATAAAAGATTCCTTGACTCGAGTCGAATCGATTGACCTATAATATTAATAAATTTTATCCAAGAGTAAGCAAGTTATGGTGAGTTATATTATTTGATAAATTCATTTTTAAAGTAAAAATTTCGTCATTCACACAATTCAAAGTTTATACAAGCATAAAAAAGACTAGTTGATTCGAGACGGATTGACCTTTTCGTTTTTTTTATTTGAACTTCCTCTATGAGGAAACAAATTTATTTTCTGATTAATCATAATGAGGAAGCAAAGTGCTCATCAAATAAGGACCATAAAATTGTAAATATGAGTAGAATCAAAGTGGAAACAGAGTGTACTGAAATTTCGATACTAATAGCCGGATTTTTTGGTACGAATAGCGGGACCGGGTACGCGTAGACACTCCCTTTTTTAACACCTATTTCAGTGAAAAATGAAGGTTTTGCAATTTTTTACCCTAAAATTTAGTATTTAAATGTATTGAAATATATAAAAATTTTTAAGAATTTAAACTAAATGAATGACAATTACTCAGATACTCAATTTTTTCAACATTTCGATGGTCATTATAGGATTTTGGCAAGTATTTAACAATTTGAGAAATTATTATAAAAATTAAAAAATGTTATACTTGTACTCAAAATGTACCTTTTTATGTTATTTAGTGTTAGTTGTTGATGAAATAAATAAAAATATTATTTGATATGATTATATGATATATGATTTTTTATCGGCTAAGATCGGGCAATTTTTGAGAACGGGAAAAACCGCCAAATGACAGTGAATTAATTTGTTTGACCGGGAATTTGACAATTTTTTAAAAGAGAAATCTATCCAATTACTTGCACTATCACAATTTTCATATCGCATAGTATAATGCAATTTGAAAATAAACAACTTTTTTTTCAATGTTAAGTTTAGTTGTTAAATTTCTTAACATGAAATCATTTAGTTTACAATGCGTAATTCTAAAATCTTTGACTTAAAAATTTTTTCATTTTAGGTCTTAATTTTTAAGCTTTGTCTTAAATCAACACAACTTTTCTATTCTCGCATCAACTTTATATTATGAGATAAGAAAATTTTTACTATAAAAGTCGTTTTTTAATAATAATATAAATGACCATAACTTCCTTACTCTTTGATAAAATGTATTACTATCATAGGTCAATCGATTCGTCTCGAACCAAGAAAATTTTTTTATTCTTTCATCAACTTTGAATTTTGTTAGAGAACAAATTTTACTATAAAAAACCGTATTTTCAAATATTATGCATTACCATAGCTTTCTTACTCTTCAATAATATGTAACAATATTATAGGTCAATCGATTCGTCTCGAATCAACACATATTTTCTATTCTTACATCAACTTTAAATTATGAGAATGAGAAAATTTTTACTATAAAAATCGTTTTTTAATGTAATATAAATGACCATAACTTCCTTACTCTTTGACAAAATGTATTAATATTATAGGTCAATCGGTTCGTCTCGAATCAAGGATTTTTTTTATTCTTCCATCAACTTTGAATTATGTTAAAGAAAAAAGTTTTACAATAAAAACCGTATTTTCAAATACGGTTAAATATTTAAAAAAATCCTTCGGTCAGTTTCAAGATATTAGTGATGAAAATAAGTCCTCCAAATTTCATCAATTTATCTGCAACCGTTTTCAAGTTATCGTGTTCACAAAAATGTGTGACATCCACACGCACACACATCCGGACAATTGCTTAGAACATTGTATTATACATTTTTTAATTGAGGAAGGTTTAATTAAATGAATAAAAAAATTTTGGAAAATTTCACCATTACAAAGCTTCCTCTATGAGGAAACGAAATTAAAAAAAAAGTTTCTTTACTTTTTCAGTCGACTACGTTCAACAAAAAGAAGACTGTTCTTAAATTGTGTTGTTGTTACCCTTATTTTAAAAATTAAACTGTAATGATTTTTCTGTTATCGTTAGAAATTCTTTCTTTTAAAGTCAAATTTGATCAAAAACCCCAATGTAGTAAAAAAATAATAACAAATATTGTAGTTAAATAATTCTAAAAATAGTCTTCCAAAAAAATGATAGCGACGTAAATTTAATGAAAAAATTTAAACTGTTAAAAAAAATAAATAATCAAAAAACAAATTACAAATAAATTTTGGTTAATAATTAAAAATATTTAATTTACAAATATTTTATTAAACAATTAATTTCATATAAATATTATTCTTATATAAATATTGAAGAATTCATTGAAAAAAACTTAGCTACTTACATTTGATGAAAACATTTTTCTTCAATTTTTTACATAAAAAATTGTTTTTAAAATTGTATTTTTTATTTTTTAATTAAAATGTAAAGAATTTTCTGTTGTCATCAGAAATTATTTATGTTAATTAAAATTTTTTTTTCAAAATCGCAATCCTTAATATAAAATCTCTAAACGATATTGTCGTTTTCGATTCTGACGATTTTCGAGAGTAACACGGTGGTAACGTTTGCTTGCTGTAGGCCGCTCATATTCAACAGTAGTGTGTGTCTGTGTGTGGTACTGCATTTGAAATCAGTGATGCTAACTGAGTCGCCTTTATCTGCGTATGTTTGAATTGTAATATAGTTCATTGGCTGTAGTACGCGCCCGTGTTTGAATTCCCAATGAGGACGCGAACTAGAACCAATAAGCGCCATTCTATCGAAGCATGCGCATGTCAAGGTGGTCTTTTCGGGATCACTTAGTTCGAATTCGATTATAATACGTCACGTGTTTTTTCGTATTTGGTAATGCGCGGCTCAGTGTTGCCAACCGTTGCACGGTAAAGTCTGTAAAAGAAGTAATGAACCATAACCTCAATTGTGATGGTAGTATGTTTTTAAACTGTTTACGCAAACAAGAAATTTTCAAATTAATCATTTTTACGCTCTGTAACTGTGATTTCTATCATGGTTTAATTATATTTATCATATTAAATATCATTTGTGAAACTCGTGTACGTTTTGGTTCTACTTTCCCTATAGGATTGAAATCTCCATTTCCTTATAGTGACACATTCGAATAATTATTTTTTTTTCGGTTTGAATAGAAGTATATTAGAGATCTGTGTATGTCTACAGATCAAAAATTTTATAATTTAAGAAGATGTTCAAATTAAGAATTTTTACGCTCTCAATAAGCACTCCTATTAAAAAAAAACACCGATACTTTAAGAAATTGATTTTGATAATTTGAAGGGATTTCAAAGAAGTTCAAAGACTATAAGGTATTTTTTTTTATCCAAGGAATTTTCAAGATCTTCAAACAATTGCAAGGAATTTCAAAAGATTTCAAAGAATTTTGAATATTTTGACGTATTATAAAATATTTTAAAGAATTTTTAATTGATTTCACTAACTTAATAGGATTTCAGAGGATTTAAAAAATTTCAGTTGATTCTAAAAGATTTAAAATTGATATATTGTGGGCAAATCTTTCAAACAATTTCAGTAGATTCCAAAGAATTTTTTATTTATTTTGATAATTTGAAGGAATTTTAAAAAAAGACTGGGAATATTTTAGGGCACTTGTAAAGAATCCAAATCATTTGAAAGAGATGTCAATAATTTCAATGAATGCCAACAGATTTTAAAGGGTTTGAAATATTTTAGGATATTTTAACAGATTTCAAGGAATTTTCAACCGATTTTAGTAATTTAATTGATTCGAAAGGATTTGTTAAGGAATATTTCAAGATTAGGAATATTTTAGGGTATTTCAAAAGAATCCAAGGTATTTCCAAGAGATTTAAACAATTTGAAGGGATTTCAAAAATATGTAAAGAATTTGGAAACTTTTAGAGGTTTCTTGAAGATTCCAAGGATTTTTCATTTGATTACAGTACTTCAATTGATTTCAGAGGATTTGCAATATTCTGGAGTAATTTCAGAGATTCCAAGGAATTTTTTGTTTATTTTGATAATTTGAAGGAATTTGAAAAAAAAGACTGGGAATATTTTAGGGCATTTGAAAAGAATCCAAAGCATTTGAAAGAAATGTCAATAATTTCAATGAATGCCAACAGATTTTAAAGGGTTTGAAATATTTTAGGATATTTTAACAGATTTCAAGGAATTTTCAACCGATTTTAGTAATTTAATTGATTCAAAAGGATTTTTTAAGGAATTTCTCAAGATTGGGAATATTTTAGGGTATTTCAAAAGAATCCAAGGTATTTCCAAGAGATTTAAACAATTTGAAGGGATTTCAAAAATATGTAAAGAATTTGGAAACTTTTAGAGGTTTCTTGAAGATTCCAAGGATTTTTCATTTGATTTCAGTACTTTAATTGATTTCAGATGATTTGCAATATTCTGGAGTAATTTAAAAGATTCCAAGGAATTTTTTGTTCATTTTGATAATTTGAAGGAATTTGAAAAAAAAGAATGCGAATATTTTAGGGCATTTGAAAAGAATCCAAAGCATTTGAAAGAGATGTCAATAATTTCAATGAATGCCAACAGATTTTAAAGGGGTTGAAATATTTTAGGATACTTTAACAGACTCCAAAGCATTTCCAAGAGATTTCAATAATTTTGAGGAATTTAAAAAAATGGTAAAGGATTTGAGAACTTTAAGAGTATTTTAAAAGATGTCAAGACATTTTCGTAAGCTTTAAAAAGTTTCAAGTGATTTTTAAAGATTTAAAGGATTTCAATAATTTGAAAGAGTTTCAAAGGATTGGAAATAATTTATGGTGCTTTTAAAAATTGCAAGGGATTTTGAAGAGTTAAAAAAATTTCAAGGAATTCTAAAATATTGTGAAGGATTTTAAATATCTTAGGGTATTTTGAAAGATCCTATGAATTTTTGAATTGATTTCAGTAATTTAATGTTACTCATAGGATTTGAATTATTTTATGGTATTTTAGAAGATCTAAAGCATTTTCAAGAGCTTTAAAATGTTTCAATTGATTTCCAAAGGTTTGAAAGGATTTGATAACTTTCACAGTATTTCAAAAGATTCTAAGGAATGTACAATTGGTTTCAGAGGATTTGAAATATTTTAGAGTATTTAAAAAGATTCTAAAGCATTTTCAAGAGATTTGACAAAATTTGCATGGGGTATTGTATCGAAGAGTTTTCTAAAATTTCGAAAATATAGATCGATTTAATAGGACCTATGCCAGGTTTTAGGGTATATCAAAAGATTTCAAGCAATTTTAAATTTATTTCGGTAACCTAATAGGATTTGAAATGATTTAAAATATTATAAACTATTTTTAAAGACTTTAATGCACTTTCAAGATATTATTAATTTTTTATGGAATTTTAAAGGCTTTGAATGACTTTAAGAGGAATGAACAAATTTTTCTGAGAGTTTAAAGAATTTGTTTACAACTTTGGAATATATGAAACTATTTCATAGAACTTGCGAGGTTTCAATATATTTTAGAATATTTAAATGAATTTTATGCGATTTCCGAAGATTTCAATGATTTTAATGGATTTTAAAAGCTCCCAAAGGTATTTTCAAAAATTTTCCAGGATTCAAGAAAATACTTTAAAATGTCATATAATTTCACGGGATTTTATAATATTTCACTGTACTTTAAGAAATTCATTAACAAGAAGTGAGGGGTTTTTTAGGTTTTCACAGATTTGTAGAGATTTTCAAATATGTTTTGCAATTAATTTGAATTCACCCTGAATTGTTACTCATTCATTCAGAATTATTTTATTATGTCTTTCGAATTTTGTTGATTTACCTGAATTCTTTTGAATTAAATCAATAATTCTATTCTGTTCAATGGATATTTTTTTCAGTTTGTGTTTAATTCGTCTTGAAGTGTTTTAACCTCATTTTGAATTCTTCAACATTCAATAAAATTCTTTTGAATTCCCTTGTATTTTTCCAAAATCATTTTAAAATTACTAAAATCAATTACATTTTTTGGAGTTTTAAACTTTTTCCAATTTATTTCCATGTTTTCAATTTTAACTTTAATTCTTTGAAGTTTTATGAATTGAATTTTTCGAAATGCTTTCAAATCCAAAAGAACATCAGTCACACTATTGATGCACATATTTACTTTAAGTCACTTTTTGGATTAGAAATGAGTCTTGCTGCAAAAAACGTCGAATTAAAAATTATTGCTGCGCACTCCCGAGATATTCTCTGGACATCTGCTTTTAGACAACTTCGCATTCAAAATACAATACTTTCGAATAATTTTCAATCCGACGTTTTTTGTAGGGCAATTTCTCTGCTTTTTTCGGTTTGAATAGGTCACTATTCTTAAATAAATTAGGCTGTAGCCGCCCTTTGAATAATAAACTACAAATTCAGGCCTCGGGCTCAAAACACACTATTGACACTATTTGACACTTTTTTCAAGCGATGACGCTGTTTTGCTACTATTTTGAAAAAAAAGACACTAAAGACACTATTTTCCAATTAAAAACACGAATTTATCAACCACTATAGATTTTTTGAAGAATAAAAAATTGACAGATTTTCGCAGAAGGAAAAAAAATATATTGTTTGAAAAGTTTTTGTTTAATTTAGTTTTTAATAAGAAAGATACTGTAACGTTTATAAAGGCCTGGAAAGTTCTATCGACAGGATAATTTTCTTCTTATAATAAAAGAATTTAATCATTTTGACGTAAACAACAGATACGATAAAAATGTTCACACAAAAATGTTCATGTAAAAAAAAGTTATACTAAAATACATTTTACTTTTTCGTAATAACGTGCATCATTTATGATAAAAATTAATTTTTCATGAAAAAAATTCACCACATCTCTCAATGCATAATAAAATATTAGTGGCGAATGGATTACTATAGAGTATAAACAGCAATAATTGCGGAGCAAATAGACAATTTAAAAATTTGTTATCATATTTCTTGAAAACTGAAAGATTGGTAATTACTGTCACTATTCTATGTATCATTCATTTTTTTAAACTTTGTAAAGCTTATATAATAATGAAAATTAATATTATTCGCAGTATTTATCAATTTGAAATTTATATGCTCATATACATGTTAAAACGAATAATTCACAATTTATTTTATAAATAACATTTCTTTTGATTTATAAAATAAAAAATGTATTACGCCAATATAATTTATAAATAAGTTAAGTGTTAAACAAATTTAAGAGCCGATTATAATAAATTGAATTATAATTATATTCACAATTTTTTCAAGATGATAACGGTGACAGAATTTACCCACAAATAAATTATGAGAAATCCATTACTCCTTTAGCTTCAACATCATCCTGTAGTGCCTTCTAATTATTTTTACGAATATTTTGTAACATTAATTAAATATAAATAACATAGAAAAAATAAGTATTTGGTTTATTCTTTTTCATAACAAAAATTAGTAGGCGCGCGCCTTGGCGCGCGCACGACTACTAGTGTAGTAAAAATACAGAATCGTCCGAAACCAATGTAGTTAAGGAATTCTTCAAATATTATTTTAACCAAATTTATCGACGTGCATTTGATGAAAACATTTACAATGTAAGAAAGAAAATGTCAAAGAAATATTTTAGTTAAAGAATTCTTTAAAGAATTCTTTTTAAATTTTCAGCGACGTAGATTTGATAAAAACATTTTTCTTTAATTTTGTGTATAAAAATATCTCGACCCTAACGCGAACAACAAATTTCAACAATCTCAGAGAAAAAATAAATAAATGAAATAATGATTTTCCAAAGTGAAGTGTAGTTCGAGTATTAAAAATTGAAAAAAAATTGATTTCAGAACACGATTCTGAATCTTTTCAAAATTAAACAATTTACAGATTCTAACGTTCAAAATTTAACGGTTAAAATTGAAAGCATAGTTAAAACAAATTTAAACGGCCGATTGAAACTTTTTAAACTATTTTGCTATTTTCAATTTTAAAAACTGCAAATTGCTTGAAATAGCCTTGAATAGTTAAACTTTCAGAGTGCTAAATTTAAACTTTGAACGTCACAATTTTAATTGTTCCGTTTAAAAAATTTGTAATTTTCAAGTAAAAGTATTGAATTTTGATGTATAATAACAGTTAAATAATTATTTAAGTCTTTTTAAATTAATAATTATAATTATTAATTTGAAACGAATAAAAATAATATAACTTCTAATTTAAAAAGCGTTCAGTGAAAAAAAGTTTAATCGTTCGATTTTTAGTATTTCTTACTTAAAATTGCTTAAAATGGTATAATTTTGAATTTTAAAAAACGTATTAATTCATGCTTTAATTTATAGTAGTTTAGAATTTGAAATTTTGTAGTCTACACGGCATTTAATTTTAAAATTTTCAATTGAAATGTGTTAAAAGTTTTCATTGTATACTTGTTAATTATTGACCGTTCGAACGAAGAATTTCTGAATTAAACATTTTTTAAGCTTCAATTTTTAAAATTTAAAAGAGTTCCACTTTGAGTGTTTTTTTTGCAGTTCATTTTTAGTACTTCAAATGAAAAAATTTCAGTTTTTAGAGTTCGAATTTTTTAATTTCAATGGCTGTGAAAAATGTTTGAGAAGCGGGAAATGATCAGAAATTTTTTCCTCGATTAAAATGGCCACCTTACATACACATGTAACACCATCTGTTTTTTTACACAATGGTTGATAAACTGATCCATCAAACAAAAAGAAAAAATAATCAATTTAAAAATTAAACGTTGAAAGTTGAACAAATTCCTGTTAAAAAAGGTCAAAGTTCAAGAGTTTTATATTAAAATTAGTCTTTAAAATTGAGCTGGGATCATTTTGTGAGTCCCAAATTCTATTTTTAAATATTTTTTTAATGCGGTTTTGGAATATTTGGTTCTGGGACCAGTTTTTTTTCTGGGTCCAAATGAATGTTTGAGTCCAGAGTAGGAGGACTCGCAAGGGCACATTAGGATCCCAACACGAAACCAGCCGATATGTAAAATTCTTATGAAACACGCCCATCCTCTCGTTAAGCAACTCCACGGATTATGGCCCTATTCAATCTGAAAAGCATAAGAATGATAAACGAAAGAAAAACGAGAAAACTGGGATCTTAAGGAATTTCAAGCTTGAATTTTTAATAATATAATTTTGGACATATAAACCCAAGTGTTTTTGTGATTTGCAATTAATAATTAAGGGCTACATATACAGGGCTCGAATTGTTTCAGTTCTCGACTTTTTTGAAAAAATGCGAATTTTTGAATAAAAATGCAACTAATCAACTTTTCCTCGTTTTTCTCAGAAGTTCGCTATACTTAGTTTCAATTTTAATCATAATAAGACTTTTAAAATTGAAATTCAAAACTAGAAAAAATTGTACCATTTTAATTGAGAACATTAAAAATTAAGTAATTTCTGATTTTTTCAAGTTGCAAACAGTTGGAAATTTTTGAGTCGAAAATGTTCAAAATCGAATAATTTCAAATTTAATTACAGTTTTTACTCTCATTCCCGTATTCCCCGTTTTCCTCGTTCCTAACGACTTCCTAATTTTTCCCCTTTTTTAAAGAAACATATTTTTTTTCTTTTTTTTTCGCTTAAATGGAAACTGAATTAATAGAATACAGTAAGAAATCCAACTTTTTTTGGTTGAATGTTAATTCTTTTTGGTTGAAAATTAGACTAATTGGCTGAAAATATAATTATTTTGTTGAAAATTCAACTATTTTGTTAAAAAGTAATTTTTTGTTGGAAAATTTAACTGTTTTGTTGAATAATTTGCCTTATCCGACAAAATAATGTATCCTTTTGGAATGAAAATTCCTCTTTTATGGCAGAAAAGTCATATTTTTTTGGTTGAAATCTCATCTTTCTTCGTTGATAATGAATTTTCTCGTTGAAAATTTAATAGTCGTCTAAAAAATTCGTCTTTTTGGCATGAAAATCCCAAAAAAATTGATTAAAAATTCATGTATTTTGTTGAAAATTCGTCATTTTTGATTGAATGTCTAACTATTTGGTTATAAATTATCTATTTGTTAAAAATTCAACTTTTCAGGTGGATAATTCAACTGCTTAAAATTTTTTTTTTTGGCTTAGAAATTCATCTTTTTGGCTTGAAAATTCAATTATTTGATTGAAAATGCTTTTCTGGTTAAGGTTTAATCTCTCCTCTTTGAAAATTCGACTATTTTGTTGAAAATTAAATTATTTTATTCAAAGTCATCTTTTTTGGTTCAAAATTGAAGCGTTTCATAATTTTTTTTTTTAAATTATGAAAAACGTAAATTTGATCAAATATCTTGAAATCTATAACATATGTTATAGATATCAAGATATATTACGGGATTTTATTTGATTGATGTGGTATTACAAGGATCAATAATATTTAAAATATTTCCAGGGATTTCAACAGATTTCTAGAAAAACTTTAAGGGTTGCATTAAAAGAAATTGAATTTGAAGAGACTTCTAGAAATTTCTACGGATTTCACTTATTTCAAGACATTTCAAACGATTTCACCAGATATAAGGGATTCATAGGATTTCAAAAGAAATGAAAAGATTTCAAGGGATTTCTACGGTGTTTAAGGGATTTTGAAGAGTTCAAGGGATTTAAAAAGATTGAGTTGAAAATTCGTCTCTTTTGGTTGAAAATTCAAAGTTCTTTGTTAAGTAATTCCAGTTTAAAATGTTCAAAATGAATGCTCCTGAAGTCCAAAATTAATGTAAATTATAAACTTCTCTCATTTGCAAATAATCCAAGTTGACAAGTATAACAGTTCAAAAAGAAATATTTTAAACCCAGATTGAGAATCCTTCAAGCTGAATGACTATTGTTAATTTTTTTTTTAAGTTTAATTTGATTGTGCAAAAAATATTTGAAAATCAATGAGAAGTATGTTCTCTACATTCCTAAACAAATAAAGTTATTATTTCAGTCATTCAGTGTCTAATACTGCTTTTTTCATTATCTTACTTTTGATGCAACTTTTTGTGGATTTCTTTCGAAATTCCATGCGACTTTCTTTGCAACCTGGTCGGTTCAAGCCCTGATATGAAACACAAATATCAAACATTTATTGTTTATAAACAAACAATGACTTACATTTCGCTCTTAACATTCGTACTTTCGTATGATTTTCAAAATGATCTATTATAGATCGTGTTAACTTATGAGATACTGAACAAAATTTGAAAAATTTTCTATCGAAAACACCATAAAAATTGAAACCGGTTAGTATGAGGCCGCGAGCACGTTGTAAAAGTATCAAGAATGTTTTAACCTCGGTTTAACAGTAACGCCCTATAAGTTCCAGGAGGTACTTCAAGGTTTTCTCCATTATTATTAGTAAATGAGATTCTTGCTTCATCTCGCTACTTTATTTAAATGACAAAGATGTTACTACTTTCCCATTTTCCCTGTTGGAATATAAAATTAGAATAAAGACGTTACGTCGATACTGACTCTATGATTGATGAGCGTAATCAATTTATAAAATTGACGGTGAATACGCAAAGCAGTATTACTGTTAATACATAATTGTCCAGATAATTTTCATTATTCCTCGTGGTCGATTGTACTTTTAATTAGTTACTGATGAGAGTCATTATCGATTTAGTCGCATTTCTTAAGATGCGAGAAAAATGGTGTAATAATAATATTTTGTAATTATAATTGATTAAATGTGAAACTTTTGATGCTGGCACATGTGGCCTTGTATTGTTTTTTAGCTGTAGTGCTTGATTTGTAGAATGATGTATTATGTTATTATTTTAGTGATTTACTATATTTATGGATAATTATGCTGTCTTTTTAAAAACCATAAAGAAATATAATGTAATATTTTCAGGGTTGCTATACTTGCCAGGGAATTTAAGAAAGTCAGGAAAAGTCAGGCAATTTTCGATAAACTGAAGTTGATGTTATTTTTTGTTTAATTTAACAATTTTGTTAAAAAATCATTCCTTTTGGTTTTAAATTCGTCTTTTCGGGCGAAAAGTTCACCTATTTTGGTAGAAATTGCATTAATCTGTTTTGGATGAGGATTCAACTATTTTGTTGAAAATTCGGTTTTTTTGGTTGAACTGTCAAGTATTACATTTTTTGTTGATAATTCATCTTTTTTTGTTCAAATTTCAACCATAGTTAGTTGAAAGTGGATCTACTTTGTTCAAAATGATTTTTTTTGTGATGATTCATCATTTCAGTTGAAAAACCTTTTTTTATTGAAAATTGAACTATTTTGTTGATAATGTATTTTTTTTGAAAATTACTTTTTTTAACTGAAAATGTAACTGTTTCATGTTAGGTTGAAAATTTTCCTTCTTCAAATGAAAAATCAACTATATTTGGTTAAAAATTCGTATTTTGTGTGAAAGTAATAATTTTCTTGGTGACTAATTCATATTTTTAATTGAAAATTCATTAGTTCTTGGATGAAAATTCATTTGTTAGGTCGAAAATTAGTTTTTTTATGTAAAATCATTTTTTTAACTAAAAATTTATCTATTTCATTTTTGTCAAAAATTTATCTTTTTTTGATAGAAATTTAGTCTTCCTGGTTGAAAATTCATCTGTTAGATTAGTAATTCAACTGTTTTGTTGAAAATTAATCTTTTTTGGTAAAACATTAAATTTCTTGGTCAGAAATCAATTTTTTTGAATGGAATTTTTTTTCGTTGGTTGAAAAGTCATTTTTTTCAATAAAAATAATTGTATTAACTGAAAATTGATTTATTTCATTTTTTGTCGAAAATTTATCTTTTTTTGATATAAATTGCGTCTTCCTGGTTGAAAATTCATCTGTTAGGTTAGTAATTCAACTGTTTTGTTGAAAATTCATGTATTTTCTTTAAAATTAATCTTTTTTGGTAGAACATTAAATTTCTTGTTTAAAAATCAATCTTTTTGAATGGAATTTTTTTTTCTTTGGTTGAAAAGTAGTTTTTTTAAAATAATAATTATTGTATTAACTGAAAATTAATCTATTTCATTTTTTGTCGAAAATTGATCTTTTTTTAGTAGAATTTTAGTTTTCCTTGTTGAAAATTCATCTGTTAGGTTGGTAATTCAACTGTTTTGTTGAAAATTCATGTATTTTGTTAAAAATTAATCTTTTTTGGTAGAACATTAAACTTCTTGGTTAAAAATTTATCTTTTTGAATGCTGAAATTCATTTCTGTGGTTGATAAGTCGTTTTTTATTTAAAATAATTTTTTTTTACTAAAAATTGATCTATTCCATTTTTTGTCGAAAATTTATCTTTTTTAATTTAAATTTAATCTTCTTGGCTGAAAATTCATTTGTTTGGTTGAAAATTCAACTATTTCGTTGAAAATTTTTTTTTTTTTTTTTGCTTGAAAAAGAATTAGTTTACTGAAAATTGAAATATTCTATTTCATGTTGAAAATTTATCTGTTTAAGGTAAAAATGCAACAATTTGTTGAAAAATTTCTCTTTGGAAGTTTTTTTTTAAATTTATTTTTCTAACCGAAAATTTAAGTGGGTACTTTATTTTTGGTTGAAAATGGATCATTTTTAATTGAAACCCCATGTATTTTGTTTAAAATTTGTCTTTTTTGGGAGAAAATGAACCTTTTAAGTTGAAAATTCAACTAATTCGTTGAAAATTATTTATTTAGTTGAAGATTCATCATTTTAGTTCTTCTTTATTCATAATGTGTCCCCTATGGGTTTACATGACCTCCGTTTCATACAATACTTTCGCCTACATAATTTATAATATGTTATCCTTACTATTTACAGTTATTCATTTTAGTTAAAAAATCATTCCTTCAAATGAAATTTATCTTTTTTTATATAAATTTAATCTTTTTGATTAAAAATTCACCTGTTTGGTTGAAATTTTAATTGCTTTGTTTGGTTGAAAATTAATGTTTTTCGTTGAAAATGTATCTTTTTGTTGAAAATTCAATTAGTTGATTTGAAGTTGAACTACTTTATTAAAAATTCATTTTTTTTGGTCCAAGATTCATCATTATAGTTAAACATTCATTTCTGGTTGAAAATGTAACTGTTTGGTTCAAAATTCGTTTTTTTTAAATTAGAAAATTAATTTCCCTAACTAAAAATGTAAATAATACATTTTTGCTTGAAAATTCATTTATTTGGTTAAAAAGTCGTCTTTTTGGGTTGAAACTTCGACTTTTTGTTAAAAGTTCATATTTTTGGGTTGAAAACTCAACTGTTTTTTAGGAAATTCGTCTTTTAGGCTTGAAAATTCAACATTTTGGATGAAATTTTGTTTATTGGGTTGAAAATTCAACTCTTTTGTTGAAAAATTCCCTCTTTTTGGTTTGAAAATTAGTCTGCTTTGGTTAAGGATTTAAATAATTTGTTAGCAATTATTTTTTTTTTTAGTTTAATTCATCTGTTTCTGATTGAAAATTGAAATATCTTTTGGTGTAAATATCAACTATTACACTTTTTGTTGAGAATTCATTTTTTTTAACGAAGATTCATCACTCTGGTTGAAAATATAACTGTTTTGTTGAAAATTCCTTTTTTCTTTATTGGAAATTAATGGTTTGAACTGAAAATTTAATTCTTCCATTTTCGGTTCAAAATTTATCTTTTTGAGTAGAGAACTCAACCATTTTTTTGAAAATTGATGTATTCTATGTATTTCTAATCTAACGCAATTTGTGGATGACCCCTCATATAATTCTATATGACTCGTCACTCAAATATTCAGAATAAATTTAGAAACAAACATTTTTTTGCATTAACCAATTAAAAATTGTTCAAGGAAAAGTCAGGGAATTTGGAAATTGGGATTTTGTAGTAGCCCTGAATATGCTTATATTTATTTTTGTTGTTAAATAGGAAATTGCGATGTCAGGAAAAGAGACTAGGTTTAAAAATTAAGTTTCATGTCTAGTAGAAACATGAAGAAATACATTTTTAAGAATAGAATGCACTGTAAAAAATAGAATATTCTTGTCATTAGGATCTTTAATAAGCAAAACATGTCAAAACTATTTTTGACAGGCAAAAACAAGCTTTTAGCGGTCGACCACCCATATCGTAGATACACTTCCAGGGTCCACGTTCGTTATTTTTACTCTTTCATCAACGTTTGACGTGTAAATTTATTTTTCTTGTAAATCCGATTGATTTAATAGCAAACATTGTAGATATGTTTCTTGCAAAACAGCATTTACTATCCTAGACGTGCTTTATTAAAATACTCTGTATCGAATGTTCTACGTAAATTTTTTAAAATCATATTCTTCAATTTTTATAAAAAATAAAATTAACTTTTTTTCTGAACACGCTGGGTTTTGAATTACTTCAACCCGAAAGGGTTGAACACCTTCCGCGGTTTTTCTGATTAAACGTCTGATATGTCTGACGATCATTCTGAGCAAAAAAAATCGTGTGAACCCTTTTTGAGAAAACTTCATTTTTGAAATTTTTTTTTATGAGTTTGATGAAAATGTTTTCATGAAAATAAGTTAGAAGTGGAATTTTATTGGCTTAAACCAGGCCTTTTCAGGTAGGAGTAAATTCCTGATTTTTACTCACGGGCCAGATGTGTCGCTTCCACCACTACGCCTCCTTCCTCAGCTGTAAGAGTGAGATGGAAGTTTTCCATGCTGAGTGAAGAGTCGTAGTGGTGGAAACGAGACATCTGGCCCGTGCGTAAAAATCATGAAACCCCTGGCTTAGACCATTTAGTTTAGCATCCAAAAAAGTGCAATTTTTGTAAATTTGTGAAAAATTGGAAAAAATTGGTTTTTCGAAAATAGCTTCTTTTCAGTCCATCCCAAGTCGCAAGTAACCTGATTTTTTCGACCTGTTTGCATAGTTTCGCACAAAATTACAGGGTGCACAGTCATCCCCTTTTTTCTTAGTTTCCCCTTTTTTCTTGAAATTTCCCTTTTTCCCCTATTCTCAAAAAACTTCCCCTTTTCTCTTTAAATATACGATATTTGAAAATACAATATTTGAATTACGCAGAAAATTCTCTGAAATTAGTAAGTTTACCCATTATTGAATAATATTTAAAGCAATTACAGCACTTAATTAAATTATTTATGAATAAATAAGGTACAAAGTTAAATACCTAATTAAAAAACGGAATATTCCAAATTCATCGACTGCAATGTTAAATGATCTAAGTTGAGCAATTTTTAATTTCAGTTTGAGAGCACTGAAGAGTAGGGCGGAGTGAAAATGCTAAAATAAATCAAATAGTTTGAGTTGAGGGGGAAAAAACTTAACGATTTCAAATTCAAAATATTTCATCTTGGTTCAAAGATGATGCCCAATTAGTTATATTTACAGCTTTTACTAGTGAACAATAAAAAATTGCAAAATTTAAAAATAAATTTTTTTCTCAAAATTTTTGTTGAAAATGTGCAAAAACATGTTTTGTTGGATTGAGTCATATACACACATTTAAAAAAAAGTTGAAACAAACTTCTTTCTGTTTATAGAGCGAAGTAAAACTGCTAAAATTAATCGAAAACTTTTGAAATTAAAACAAATGTTCCTTTATTTATAATTTTTTGAAAATGTACAAAAACATGTTTTTTGGATTAATTCGAACCTGAAATTTATTCAGCTTGAACCAAAGAAACATTTCATCATTTTGCATTTTCGGAAAAAAACTTTTGTCATGATTTAGGTTTTTTGGGATTTAATTTTTTTTGCGATTTTGGAACGTTATAAACACCACGAAAAAAAATGTTTTTCATGGATAAAAAATAACATGTTTCTTTGGTTCAAGCTGAAGAAATTGCAGGTTCGAATTAATCCAAAAAATATGTTTTTGTACATTTTCACAAAATTCTAAATAAAGGAAATTTTTTTTTGAATTTCAAAAGTTTTCGATTAATTTGAGCATTTTCACTTCGCTCTACTGAAGAGTGTAGTGTTAAATTTACATTGAAAGTATTAATTTTATTAAGGAAGAAATGACAAATCTTAGATATAAATATTTATGAGAACGATGTTAAAGATATCAAAATTGTGTATTTAACTAATTTTATTTTTTCTCTGACTTTTTTATATCACTCTGAATGGATTTCCAACGACCTAAGTATATCCAATTTTCAAAAATAAATTCTTTAATAGCAGCAATCATTGAAAATCATTTAAAAATATAACATTTCTTATAAAAAGATTGTTTGCTCTTTTCGAAATATAAAAATAAATTTTTAATCTTTCCCCTATTTTCCCCATTTTCGTGAGAAAATCACCCTATTTCGCCTTTTTTGAGCTCCCTTTGCGCTGTAATCCCTGAAATTATGAAAAATGAAAGTGCACGAACCAAAAAGTAGGTTCGTGAACCCTGTTTTCAAACCTATACCATTTCACAATAATTTTTTAGTGACCGTCGTTGAATAGATTATTTGTGCAAAATAAAATTATCTTTGCAATGAAGTCAGTCTTGTTTATTAGCGATTTTTTTTCGCTGAATTTTTCCCACTTTTGCAGAGGGGTCAACATTTATACAGTCCGTATATTCAAGAATTATTTCTGAAAAAATTATCGTTGGTTGTGTTAAAGAATAGTTTAGAATTTATTCTGAATTTATTCAAGAATTTTCTTGAACCAGACAAACTGTTTTCTTGGATATACATGAAAATTTGGTTGAATCAAACAACTTTTGGTTAATTCAACAAAATATTTGATTGACCCAACTAAATGTTTTGATTGAATCAAAGATTAACCAAAAGATTTGGTTAAAACAACCAAAAATTCGTGGAAACCAAATATTTTGTTGTCCATATAATAACCACCCTATATTCAGTTAAGGTCCCTAAAGTACCCTATTTTCAAGATTTGGTCCCTGTGGTACCCTATTTGTAGCCCATAATGGAACTTCAAAAAAAATGTATAATAAGATCAAAGCTTCCAAGAGTCAGGCATTTTTAAAAAATAGCAAAAATCAGGAAAATTCTGTAAGAAATAACTGTAAAAAATAATCAGGGCTGCCACACAGTCACTATTAGACACTTTTTTCTCAAATCACTTTTTAGTCACTTTTTTAAATGAAAATATCACATTAGACACGTTTCTTTCAATAAATTAACTTATGGGTTAATCACTGTTCAATTCAAGTCTATACCTATTTCTGAACTGTCTTGAATTCTTTTGAAATATTTCAGGATACTTTTAAAGATTCCGAGAAATTTTTAATAGATTTCAATAATTTGAAGGGAATTTTAAGATTTTAGTGTATTTTTAAAACTTCTAAGGCCTTTTCAAGAGCTTTTAATTTGAAATATTTTAGGAAATTTTTTATTAATTTCATTAATTTGGAGGAATTTCAAAGCGTTTGAAATATTTTAGGATACAGAATTTTCTAGAATTTCAGAAGATATGGACCGATTTTACAGGACTTATAAGGTCTTAAGATATTTTAAAAGATTTCACGTCCGAGGATTTCAATGATTTTAGGGGATTTTATAATAATTTTGTGTATTTTAAAGAATTTCTTCACGAGAACTGAGGTATTTCGTAGGGTTTTAAAGATTTGAAGAGATTTGGAATTCACCCTGAAATCTTATTAATTTATCCTTAATTCTTTGAAATTTTCTTGAATTTTATGAATTCTCTTGAATTCTTCTAAATTTAATCAATTCTACTTAATTTAATGGATTTTTTTGAATTTTTAAAAGTTTTTATTGAATCGATCCTGAGGATCAATTAATAAAATGATCAAAGGATTTGAAATATTTGAATAGTATATTTTCAATATTATATATAATATTTTCAGTATAGTTTCATTTTCAAGATCTTTAAAAAATGTAAAAAGATTTTAAAGGATTTTGAATATTTTAGGTCATTTAAAAAGATTACAAATAAATTTTTAATGTATTTCAGTAATTTAATGCATTTCAAAGGATTGGAAATATTTGACGGTATTGTAAAAGATTCCCAGGCATTTTCAAGAGCTTTAAAAAGTTTCGAGGGATTTAGAAAAATATCAAAGGATTTGAAATATTTTAGGAAATTTTAAAAGATTCCCAGAAATTTTTTTTATTTATTTCAATAGTTTGAAGGAATTTCAAAGAATTTGAAATATTTGAGGTGTTTCAAAAGATTCTAAGGCATTTTAAAGAGATTTAAACAATTTCAAGGGATTTCCAAGGGTTTTAATATTTTGAAGTGATTTAAAAATATTTGCATGCGGTTTTAAAGAATTTCGAAAGATATGGAAGGATTTAACGGGACCTGTAAGGCTAAGGATATTTTAAAATATTCCAAGGGATTTTATAACATTTCCGAGGATTTCAATGATTTTATGGGGTTTTAAGAGCTCTCAAGGTATTTTAATCAATTTTCCAGGCTTTCTGGGAATATCAAATTTCATAGAACTTCACGGGATTTTATGATATTTTAATGGATTTCAAAGAATTTATTCACAAATAGTGAGGACTTTCGTAGGGTTCCAAAGGTTTCCTTTTGAATTCTTGTAAATTCACCCAATTTTACTCAATTCAGTAAAAGTTTCAAAAGTTTTCGTTTTATTTATCTTGAAGCCTTTAAAATTCACCTTAAATTCTTGGGCACTTCATCAAAATCTTTTAAATTCTCTTTAATTTTTTCTAAACTCATTTCAAACTTACTCAATTCAATTAATTCTTTCATATTTTTGAATTGTTTTTAATTCGCTTGATTGTTTTTTAAATTAAGCTTGATTTTTTCACGAATTTTATCGAACTCTTCTTATTTCCCTTAAATTTTTGTCTACATTTTATTGTAATCAATGGAATTTTTTCAATTTTTCAATTCGTTTCCAATTCATTTCACTTTAATTTGAATTGTTTTGTAGTCATCAGGCACTTCTTTGGTTAGAAATTAGTAGGGTTTCAAAGATTTGATTTTTTTTAAATTCACCTTCAATTCGTGTAAATTCTTTGGAATTCTCTTGAATCTTTTTAATTTACTTGAATTCTTCTAAATTCATTCAATTCTGTTTAATTCAATTCATTTTTTCGAATTTTTAAAAGTTGTTATTTAATTGGTCCTAAATTCTTTTAACTTCACCGTGAATTTTTATGAATTTCATCGAATTCTTCTCTGTTACCTTAAATTCTTCTAAATTCATTCCAATTTTACGGAATTTAACTTGAATTGTTTTGAAGTATTACGAATTTATCCTGAATTTGTGACAAAAAGTACCCTTTGGTCCCTATATTTTATCCCATAGGGATAAAATGATTCTGATGATTCTGTCTACCCTACCTGGAAAACCTGGAAAATCTGGAATTGTCAGGGAATTTTTATATACCTGGAAAAACCTGGAAATGTCAGGGATTTTTTTTTTTAAAGTCAGGGAATTTTTTCGAGAGGATGCTTACTTTTTTTTAATTGCAATATTAAATTGAATAACAATGATTCTTTATTTGTAAAAGTAGTTTTAAATTACTGTATCGAACTATTTTATTGAAAAATCGTTTTTGTTTGAAATCAATTTTTTAAACTGGAAATTTAACTATTCTGTTTTTGATTGAAAATTGGTCGGTTTTAGTTGAAAATTCGTGCAGTTTGTTGAAAATTCGTTCTTTTCTGGTTGAAATATCAACTACTACATTTTTCGTTCCGAATCCATCTTTTCTGAATGAAGATTTAATTACTTGGCTGAGAGTTACTCTTTTGTTAAAAACTAATTTTTTGTTGTTGTTAAAGATTCATCATTTTAATTGAAAGTTCATCTCCTTGGTTGAAAAATGAGCTATTTTGTTAAAAATTCGTTTTTTATTTGGCTGAAAATTAATTTCTTTACTGAAAATGATTTACTGAATTTTTTCAATTTTCCAATTGGATTTACTGAAAATAAATTATAATTCAATATTTGGTTAAAAAATTATCTTTTTTAGTTGAAAATGTTGACTTTTTTGGTAGAAATTAATCTTCTGGATTGAAAATTAATCTTTTTGTTTGAAATTTAATGATTCTAGTTAAGACTCATCATTTTAGTTGCAAATGCATGTTTCTAGTTTCAAATTCAACTATTCCAGTTGAAAATTCATCTCTTTGGTTAAACGTTAATTTTTAACTGAAAATTTAAATATTCAATTCTTGGTTGAAAATTTATCTTTTTAATTGAAAATTCATGTATTTTCTTGAAAATTCGTCTTCTTTAGTAAAAATTAATCTTCTTGGTTGAAAATTCATCTTTTTGGTCGAAAAATTAACTATTCCAGTTAAAGTATGATCATTTCAGTTGAAAATTCATGTATTTTTTTTTTAAATCGTCTTTGTGGTAGAAAATTCATCTTCTTGGTTGAAAAATTAAGTATTCCAGCTAAATATTCATAATTTCAGTTGAAAATTCATGTTTTTGCGTGAAAATAAAACTGCTTGGTTGGAAGTTAAATTAAATTTGTTTGAAAAATAAATCTGTTTTTTTTTGTGTGGAAAATTAATTTGTTTGACTGAAAATTTAACTGTTCCATTTTTGGTTGAAAACTTATATTTTTTAGTTCAAAATTCAGCTATTTGTTTGAAAATTGATCTTTTTGGTTGAAAATTCAACTATTTGGTTAAAAAATCATCTATCTTTTTGAAAATCCAAATTTTTACTTGAAAAGTTACGAATTTTAATCGGTTTAAATTGAATTTCGTATAGTGCCCACATTAATTTTACCAAAATATGCACTGAATTTTAAGTATAAGTAGATAAAATAAAAATTTGTTTGAATTATTATTCAAATTCAGGGACTTTAAGAGACAAATTCAAAAAATGATTAATTATGTTTTTATTATTATTTAATTATTTGATTAATTGATCGTGCTAAAATATTTAAGAATATCTTGTAATATTAATTGAATTCATAGAAACTGAAAAAAAAACATTATTATTATAATAAACTCGCGAAATTGTGTACGTATCCCGAGTCGATTTTTTAAAAATATGTGAAATATTTTAATGGCTCCATGCTATGAAAAATTATACCTGGAAAAAACCTGGAATTGTCAGGGAATTTTTCTCCAGGATTTGAGTAGACACCCTGATATCGTTTTGTGAGTGTATTGGATTGAAACTGTTGCTAAATAATTGAGGCATAAAAATAAAAAAATGATCGATGTGTTTGAATTGTTTGCAGATTAAATGGTATTTGGCGACCATGTACAGCCTAAATGTGAATATGAATCCTAGCCCTTCGGCTGCCGCGGGTCTTCTTGGTGTCGCGGCGGCCGAGGTCACTCCAAGGACACCGGAAATCGTAAACTCCCTTATCGCCATGACCAATCCTTTCGAGGGTTACAATCATGAAAAATGTAGAGATCGCACCGACTCGACTAGCAGCGGTGAACCCAGTCCACCCAGTGTTCAACATACTTGTAGTCAGCTCATTAAAGAAGGTATTTTCATTTAAGATTTAAATTAAATCTGCTTTCTTATCAATAATTTTACGCACCGTAATCAAAAATAGATTTTTGATTTGTGAATTTGTTTCGTTTTCTGATTTTGGTGCATAAAATTATTCATAAGAAAGCAGATTTCATTTTACTGATATGTTTTATGTTAATTACAGTGTAAAAAATCAATTTTAAAAATGTACTTTTTTCATGGCACTTAGGGAGCGTTCACATATTACGTAACATTAAAAAGGGGGTGGGGGTTCGTATTTCATTATGGTCTATTATGGGTGGGGGAGGTGTTTTGACCCGATTACGTAACATTTTTAATTTATGAATTTTCTGCAGCAACTTTGTATATCAAAATTTTGAAATAAATAATTTTACTTCATCATAAAATTTATTTCTAAATGTTTCTAAACATTATTGGTAGAAGATAAAATTTAAATTTTAAATGATTGTTCAATAATGGTAAATAATTTTATTCTTAACATTTCGCTACCACACTATAATTTGTAAACTTTCTTACATATTTAAACAGATACAAAAATTAAACTATGGGCAATAACTTATTTTGAAGAATTCGAAAAAAAATTAGAAGCTTTTTAATAATTATGAAAGATTTGCGGTTAAATTTTTTTCAAGATTTCTGGGAAAATTTTAAATGGTTTAGGTTGTATTTAAAGAATAATAACTTTAAGTTTTAAACATTTCAAAATGTGTGGAAGAAGAATATGGAAGACTTTGAGACAATTTTTTGAAATTTTCAGGATTTAAAAATATTTTAGGTAAAATGAATTTTGCAGGGTATCAAGAGAATGAAACAAATGTTCTTAAGATTCATGGGAAAATTTTAAATGATTCTTTTGTAATGAATTCTAAGAGAACATTGAAAAAGATATAAAAACATTTCAAATTATTTCCTAACGTTTTTAAAAAGAGTTTAAAAGTTTTAAAAGCAAAGTTTTGCAATTTTGCCATATTATATAATTTTAGAAAGAAATTTGAGTAAGTTTAAGATATATTCAGAAGTTTTGAAACGATAAAAAAATAATTAAACCTTGTAAAGATTTTTTTTTTAATTTTGTAAGGTTTCACGAAAATGAAAAAAAAATGTTTAGGTTCCTAGGAAAAATTAAAATAATTTGTTATTTCAAAAAATTAATTTTAGATTATTTAAAAAGATTTCGATCCATTTCAGAAGGTTTTACAAATTTTCAAAGAAGAATCTGAAAGATTTTGAGGCAATTTTTTTTTATTTTGCAGAATTAAAAAAAAATGCAGGGAAAATTTGAATAATTTCTGAAGATTAGAAGGTTTAGAATGTCTGACAAGGTTAAAAAAAAAGAATTTTCTTAATATTCGTGTGAAAATTTTAAATTATTTTTTATTTCGAAAAATGTACTATAAGAGAAAATTTGAAAAGGTTTTTGAACATTATAAGGCAATTTTTTTACATTTTGAATGATTTTTCAAAGATATAATTAAAAAATTTGAAACCTTTCCAAAAATTTATCAAATATTTCTTGATTTCTTCCAAACTTCTAAAAGTCCTCAACATCTTTTAAAAAGACTAAAATCTTGTAATATTTTGTAAATCTTTAAAATCTTCTAGATTATTTGTTGACATATCTGAAATATTTAAAATCCTTTTTTTAATTTCCTCAAGAATCTTATAAAAAATATGTTTATATAAATTTAAAAACAAACTGATAATACATATTTTCTTGTTCTGAATTCTCAGAATTTAATGTCAAGTCGAATTTAAGTGTTTAAAAACTTTCAAGAAATAAATAGTTATTTGAAATGTTTTATATTACATTATTAATAATATTATTGTGTATTCTTCATGGCATTTAAAAAAAGTTTTAACTTGGTGAATTTCAATTAGTCAATTAGTACTTACAAGCAACACGAAAGTGGTCTGAATTCAGAGGCAAATAAGCTCAGGATGATGTACTTTTGACTATCATTGAAAAAAAATCATTGCACAAATTATGCAAATTTTAAGGCTTTTCCTTTTAATTCATGAAAACTTTTCGGAGAAGTAATTTTAAGGCCATGTACCACTTAGCCGATTCCTACTTTACTTAAAACGGAAGGGGGGGGGGGGTCCGAAGAATTCCTTAATTAAGTTTCCTTTTTATATTTATTTTTTTTAAATATGCTAATTAAAACCTGTTTTGGCTTTTGAAATTACTTTTTATACTGTCCTAAACATTTTAACATTATTCTGTTTTATTTATATTTTATTGTGTAATATTTCATATTACATAGTCCAATATATATAGAGTTATTCATTCATTTAATTCTTGAAATCTAGTGTATACCTTTCATGGAATATTAGTGGACTCGCTGGAAATTTTTGCAATCCTTTCAAATCCAGTAAATTCTTTTGAAAATTTTCTAAATCCCTTCAATTTTTTTTAATTGTATAGAATTTCTTCAAAATCCTTCTAAAAATATCGTACATAATCTCTTAAAACCCCTTCAAAACGATTAAGCTTCGTGGAAGTCATTTGAAATTCCTTGAAAACTGTGGAAATCCCTTACAAATGTTTGAGATTCCGTGAAATTCCTTGATATTCTTGAAATCACTTAAAATCTTGAAAATCCTCGAAAATCCGTAGAAATCCATTAAAATCTCTCAAACTCGGTTAAAATCCTTGAAATTCCGTGAAATTTTCGAAAAATTACCAGATTCCTTGAAATCTTTGAAATTCCTTTAAAATTCATTGAAATCTTTAGAATCCATGGGAATCTTTCCGAATCTCTTGAAGTGCCCTAAAATATTTTGAAATCTATTAAAATCGTTTAAAAGCCATGAAAAATTCCTCGAAATCCCTTAAAATCTTTTAGAATATTCGGAAATCCCTTGAAATTCCTTAAAAACTGTGGAAATCCCTTTAAAATTCATTAAAATATTAAAAATCCCATAAAATCTCTAAAAGTTGGTAATTTGAAATATTACGAGATTCCTTGAAATCTTTAAAGACCCTTTAAAATTCATTAAAATATTTAAACTGTGTGAAAATCTCTTAAAATTCTTGAAATTCCGTGAAATATTTCGAAATATTACGAGATTCCTTGAAATCTTTAAAGTCCCTTCAAAATTCATTGAAATTTTTAAAATCTGTGGACAACCTTTGAAATCTCTAAAAATCGATTAAAACCCTTGCAATTTCTTGAAATATTTCGAAATATTACGAGATCCCTTGACATCCTTTTAAAATCCGTGGGAATCTTTCCGAATTTCTTAAAAATGCCTTAAAATGTTTTTAAATATTTTAAAAGCCATGAAAAGTTCCTCAAAATTCTTCTAAATCCTCATATATACGACAATTTGTAAAAATTTCGTTAAAACTATTTATAGCTTGAGAAATCCTCTCAAATTCGTGGATATACTTTGAAAACTTCTGAAATGTCATAGAATCCCTCGAAATCCCTTAAAAACTGTGGAAATCCCTGAAAATTCTTTAAGATTCCGTGAAATCTTTTGAAATCCTGGAAATCCCACTAAAATTCCTTATAATTCTTTCAAATCTGTGGAAAATCTCTAAAAATCCTTGAAATTCCGGGAAATATTTGGAAATATTACAAGATCCCTTGAAATCTTTGAAATCCCTTTAGAATTCATTGGAATCTTTAAAATCCATGGAAATCTTTCCGAATCTCCTGAAATACTGTAAAATATTTTAGAAACCATCAAAATATTTTACAATCCTTGAAAAATTCCTCGAAATTCCTTAAAATCCTTTTTAATATTCGGAAATCCTTTGAATTCAGTTACATTTTTTGAAATCCTAAGAAACCCTCTAAAATCTGTGGATATAGTTTGAAATCCTTGAAATCTTGAAAATCCCATTAAATTTCCTTCTAATCCTTTCAAATCCGCTTAATCCCTCGAAATCTCTAAAAATCGATTAAAATTCTTGAAATTACGTGAAATATTTCGAAATATTACGAGATCCCTTGAAATCCTTTTAAAATCCGTGGGAATCTTTCCGAATTTCTAAAAATTCCTTAAAATATTTTTAAATATTTTAAAAGCCATGAAAAATTTCTCAAAATTCTTTTAAATCCTCATATATACGGAAATTCGTAAAAATTTCGTTAAAACTTTTGATAGCTTACGAAATCCTCTCAAATTCGTGGATATACTTTGAAAACTTCTGAAATGTCTTAGAATCCCTTGAAATCCCTTAAAAACTGTAGAAGTCCCCGAAAATTCTTTGAGATTCCGTGAAATCTTTTGAAATCCTGAAAATCCCACTAAAATTCCTTATAATTCTTTCAAATCTGTGGAAAATCCCTTAAAATTTCTAAAAATCCTTGAAATTCCGGGAAATATTTGGAAATATTACGAGATCCCTTGAAATCTTTGAAATCCCTCTGAAATTCATTGGAATCTTTAAAATCCATGGGAATCTTTCCGAATCTCCTGAAATACTGTAAAATATTTTAGAAACCATTAAAATATTTTACAATCCTTGAAAAATTCCTCGAAATTCCTTAAAATCCTTTCCAATATTCAATCCTTTGAATTCAGTTAAATTTTTTGAAATCCTAAGAAACCCTCTAAAATCTGTGGATATAGTTTGAAATCCTTGAAATCTTGAAAATCCCATTAAAATTCCTTATAATCTTTTCAAATCCGGTTAATCCCTCAAAATCTCTAAAAATTGGTTAAAATCCTTGAAATTCCGTGAAATATTTCGAAATATTACGAGATTCCTTGAAATCTTTGAAATCCCTTTAAAATTCATTGCAATATTTAAAATCCGTGGAAATCCCTTAAAATCTCTGAAAATTGTTAAAAATCCTTGAAATCCTTTTTAATTTGCGGAAATCGTACTTAATTATTTGAAATCTTTAAAAATCCGTAAAAATCATTCGGCATCTCTTGAGATCCCGTAAAACATCTTGAAATCTGATTAAAATTTTTGAAGTCCCTTAAAATCTTGTAACATCCCTTGAAAAAATTGAGATTCTCTCTGAAATTTTACTAAGTAATTTCTTCAAAGTCTTGAAATCTATTTTTGAAAATTGTAAACCATCTCGTAATTCTTTGGAATCATTTGAAACATCCGAAAACTTTTGTAATCCCTTAAAATGTCACGAAATTCCTGAAAAGCTTTGAAATCTGTTGAAATCCTTACAAATTATATTTATAGTGGAAATAATTAATATATTGTAAATATATTGAGTACAAAATATAAAATCTTACGTAAAAGGGTGGTGGGGTCACAAAAATCTTAAAAATCCTTACAATGGGGGGGGGGGGGGCTAAAAATTCAAAAATCATGCTTACGTAATTAATGGACGTCCCTAATGTGTTCCACAGAAAATAAATTTGGAAGAACGATCAAATTATTAACAAATTATAATCAATAACTATAACTGGTTACACCTTTTTTTATATTTTCGATTTTCGGAAACCTTTTCTTATTTCAGAGTTAGTCATGTTTGAAAAAATATATTTTTTTCCCGTATTAAGCAATAATTGATGAAATTACTTTGAGGGGTGGTGGGAAGTTAACATGTGAGAATGAGGAAAAAATCCGTTTCCATTTTAACCTTTCAAAACTAATTTCCTTTCAGTTTCTTGTGAAATAAATAATGATTTAATAAACGAGAATAATGTTCTTAGATTTTTAAAAAGGGTTCCAAAAATTTTGTTCAAAAATACGCTTAATTGGAGGTGAAGATGAGAAGGTTGAAAGTATAGTAGAAAGTAAGTAAAAAAAAAGTATTTCAAAAGGAAGGACGGTAATCATAAATTTAAAGAGTCATGCAAGTAAATGAGGCTGCTTATTTAGAAGTCATGGTTAAATGTCGAATTCACAAGTTGAGTTTTTATCATACTCGAGAATAAATTTTGAAAAGGAAAAATTAGTATCGTGTTTAATTTTAATAGAATAGTTGTAAATCAATATGAATAGTATCTACAATAATTATTAAAATGCAAATTGCCATTTAAAATTTGGATTTTTCAAAGTTTTTGATTTTTTAGTTAAATAGTGATTTCTTGACATATTTTTTACGATCACCTGTATTCCAAACGCGTTTAATAATGTTTACGATTTTATTTTTTTTTCTGTGAATTTATTGAACACATATTTTATTTTTATTTTCCATTTTTTTCACTCTGACTTAGATTTTCGAAGATATATGAAAAAAATTGATTTTGTGATAATATTTTGAGGCAGTGAAAATTGGATATGGAAGTTATTGTTCTCAAATTTCGAAAGGAGGAGATAGCAGCCTTTGAGAAGTGATACATTTTTCAAAATTGTTTTTTAAATATTTTATTTTGTTATTTGGAAAATTTTGTGGTACACGTTTAGTACATTTTTCTTATTTTTATTTTATTGTCTGCAGTCTTTAATCTAATCTCGCACAATGTTTGTTCAATTTTCGAAATATTGATATTTAAATTTTAAATGTGCCGATATAAAAACCACCAATATTTGCAGTTTTCATTTCACGTCTTCTCACTGGTTAGACAGAGCTTGTAGACTTCACCTTGACCTTGAATAAATCTATTCAGAATTTTAGTGTCTTACATGTAATTATAAAGAAAACAAATAGGTATACATTTTTTTGCCAGTATTGTAATACGAGTTTTTATCTTATCAGGCAATGATTAAAAGACAGGTTATCAAAAATTTATCTTTTGTTCGTTTTCAATATCAGTTACTAATTGCTTTACCAAATTAGAAAATATTGTTCCCGAGAGTTTAAGATCATTTATAAAATTGTATAACCACTTTTATTAGAAACAATTCAATCTAATAAAATAATACAGAGAAATTGGTGTTTAAACACTAATTACATTAAAATAGTATTATTCTGGTATGATGAAAGGTAATGTTAAAAAAAAAATCAATTATATTTGAATTTATAGCGAACTCAGAATAATTATTAAATAAAAAATAATTAATAATAAAAAATGAACTTGTTTTTAATGAAATTTTCTAATTTTTCAGGACTGAAGCTGACTCTTCAAACAAAGAGAAGGGCACATAGTAGTGGCGACGAAATCAAGAAAAGAGCGAAAAAAGAAGAAGGTAGTGCTGACGACGAAGAAGAGGACGATTCGAGCCACAGCAACCATCCTGGAGGAGTAAGTTCTTCCCAGACTTCACAGTCCAAAATAATAGAAAAAAAACCAGGAAATATGGTGATTTTTCACGAAAAATAGGGGAATAATAAGGGAATAAATTCTTTCAGATAAAATTAATGTAGGTGCCACGTTTCATTCAATATGAAACGCTTTAAATTTTTAAGATGTCAAGTCGAAGTACATTCAACAAAATAAATGAATTTTTAACCAAAAAGTTGAATTTTCAAGCAAAATAATAATTTTATGCCAAAAAGATGAATTTTCAACAACATACATTAATTTTAAAACAAATAGTTGAATTTTCAACTAGGAGAGATCGATTTTCAATCAAAATATTTCAATTTTTAACCGAAGAGATGAATTTTCAACCATAAAAGATGATTTTTCAACAAAAAATGTAATAGGCGATATTTCAACCGAAAACGATTTACATTTTAAATGAAAAACAATTGAGTTTTCAAACCAAAAATATGCATTTTCAATAAAAAAGTTAATTTTTAGCCAAACAGTTAAATTTTCGAACAAAAAATATGAATTTTAAACAAAAAACTTAATTTTTAACTGAATAGATTAATTTTCTACCAAAATAGTGGAATTTTTAAACCAGAAAGACGAATTTTCTACAAAGCAGTTATATTTATAACCCGGAAATATAAATTTTTAACAAAAATTTCATTTTTTACCAAATAGTTGAATTTTGAAACAAAATAGTTGAATATAGCACCCATAAAGACGAATTTTCACCCAAATACATAGTTGAACGTTTAACTCAAAAATCGAATTTCAACCAAAAAAAGTTAATTTTCAACTATATCGTTGAATTTTCGAACCACAAATATGAATTTCAAACAAAAAGTTGATTTTCAACCAAATATTTGAATTATCGAAAAAAATAGTTGAATTTTCAAGCCAGACAGACGAATTTTCTACAAAGAAATTGTATTTACAACCCGAAGATATAAATTTTTACCAAAAAAGTTCATTTTTAACGAAATAGTTGAATTTTTAACAAAATAGTTGAATTTTCCATCCATAAAGACGAATTTTCACCTAAATAGTTAAACGTTTATAAAAAAACGAATTGTCAAAAAAAAAAGTTAATTTTCAACCAAATAGTTGAATTTTCGAACAAAAAATAAGAATTTCGAACAAAAAATTTAATT
>CAKNYM010042883.1:24524-46017 GCA_932195095.1 Andricus curvator | reverse complement strand
ATACATTTTTACCAAAATGTTCATTTTTAACCAAATAATTGAATTTTGAAACAAAATAGTTAAATTTTCCACCCGTAAAGACGAATTTTCACCTAAACAGTTGAGCGTTTAAAAAAACTAAAAAAAAATGTTAATTTTCAACCGAATAGTTTAATTTTCAACCGAATAGTTTAATTTTCTACCAAAATAGTGGAATTTTTAAACCAGAAAGACGAATTTTCTACAAAGCAGTTATATTTATAACCCGGAAATATACATTTTTAACAAAAATTTCATTTTTTACCAAATAGTTGAATTTTGAAACAAAATAGTTGAATATAGCACCCATAAAGACGAATTTTCACCTAAATTGTTGAAAGTTTAACCCAAAAATCGTATTTTAACCAAAAAAAGTTAATTTTCAACCATATCGTTGAATTTTCGAACAAAAAATATGAATTTCAAACAAAAAGTTAATTTTCAATAAAATATTTGAATTATCGAAAAAAATAGTTGAATTTTCAAGCCAGACAGACGAATTTTCTACAAAGAAATTGTATTTACAATCCGAAAATATAAATTCTTACCAAAAAATTAATTTTCAACCAAATAGTTGAATTTTCGTACTAAATAGTTGAATTTTCAAGGCAATCAGACTAATTTTCTTACAAAGAAGTTGTATTTCGACCCGAAAATATAAATGTTTACCAAAAAAGTTCATTTTTAACCAAATAGATGAATTTTGAAACAAAATAGTTAAATTTTCCACCCATAAAGACGAATTTTCACCCAAACAGTTGAGCGTTTAAAAAAAACTAATTTTCATTAAAAAAAAAGTTAATTTTCAACCAAATAGTTGAATTTTCTACCAAAAAAGTTGGATTTGCAATCAAATAGTTAAATTATCAACCAAGTAGTTAATTTGTTAACCATATAGTTGAATTTCAACCAAAACAGACGATTGTCAAGAAAATACATGAATTTTCAACTAAATAGTTAAATTTTCAGTTTAAAAAATTAATTTAAAAAAAAACTATTATCAACAAAATAGTTAAATTTTCACTTTATACCAAGTAGTTAAAAATTGTAATAGTTGATATTGCGAGCAAAAAGACGAATTTTTAACATTATACCTGAATCTTCAAACAAAAAAGGATAATTTTTAACCAAACAGTTGAATTTTCAACTTTAAAATAGGATTTTTCATGAAAAAAGTTAATTTTCAACCAAAAAAGATTTTCTACCAAAGAAGATGAATTTTCAACAAAAGTTTTCTGTTTTCAAGTTAAAAAGTCGAATGTTTTAGAAAACCGTTGGCTTCGAAACCTTTTTTTTTTTTGCAGTTGCTTCCTCCTGGCGATTATATTTTTAGTTAAAAAATGTATTATTTGGGCAAAAATTAATATTTTTTTTGTTGTGGCAAATTCAACTATTTTGGTAGAAAATTAACTTTTTCTTGAAAATGTATATTTTGTTGTTAAAATTCAACTGAAATATTTCTTGTTTTAGGTTTCAACTATTTTTTTTGAGAATTCGTATTTTTTGATTTAATTAAACTGTTTTTGATTTAAAATTAACATTATTTTTGGTTGAAATTCTGCTATCATATTATTTGTTGAAAATTCATCTCTTTGGTTGAAAGTGTAACTATTTTGTTGAAAATTGATCTTTTTTAATTAGAAATTCAACTACTTGTGTTGAGAAAAAAGTTGACCTATAACTTGTTAAAAAATTATTTTTTTAGTTAAAGGTTCATATTTCTGATTTAAAATTCAACTATTTTGTTGAAAAGTAGTTTTTTTTGTTAAAAGTGAATTTTTAAAACTCATAATGTAACTCCCCCCTTTTTTGTTGAAAATTGATCTTTTTCAACTGAAAATCCATACTTTTTAGTAGAAAATCAATCTTCTTGGTTTAAAATTTCCTTTTTTTTTTTGTTAAAAATGCAAATCTGGTTGAAAATTATTATTTTTTTGTATAAAATTAATTTTTTTACTGAAAATTTAACTTTTCCATTTTTAGTAAAAAAATTCATCTTTTTTCGTTTAAAACTCAACTATTTGTTTAAAAATTTGTCTTTTTTCGTTTTAAAATTTAACTGTTTGGATGAAAATGAAACTGTTTTGTTTGAAGTTTAATCGTTGTTGATTAAAAATTCATCTTATGTGGTGTAAAGGTCATCTTTCTTGGCTGTAAATTAACATTTTGTTAAAAATTCATCTTTTGTAGTTAAAATGAAAGTTTGATTATTTTGTTGAAAATTCAACAGTTTTCTTAAAAGGTCATCCTTTCTTGTGGAAAATGCAATTGTTTTGTTGCAATTTCAACTATTTGGTTGACAATTAAACTATTTGGTTGAAGAAGAACTTTTTTGTTAAATATTAACTTTTTTGCTGAAAATTTCAATATTTAGTTGACAAGTAACATTTTTTGTTGAAAATTTATATTTTTGGGTAGAAAATTACCATCTTTTTTGGACGAAAATTCAACTATTTGGTTAACAATTGAACTATTTGGTTTAAAAAGAAATTGTTTGTTGAAGATGAACTTTTTTGCTGAAAATTTCAATACTTGCTTGAAAATTGATATTTTTTGGTTGTAAATTATTTTTTTTTGTAGACAATTCGTTTTTTGGTTAAAAATTCTATTATATTCTATTAATTCAACTATTTGGTAGAAAATTCAACTATTTTGTTCACAATTGACATTTTTTGTTGAAAATTAACTTTTTTGCTTAAAATTTCAAATATTTTGTTCAAAATTAACTTTGTTATGGAAAATTTCATTATTTTGTTGAAAATTAAACTATTTGGTTCAAAAGTCATCCTTTTTGACAGAAAATGCAACTTTTTTGTTAAAAATTCCTCCTTTTGAATTGTATGGTAGAAAAGTAATCTTTTTTGTTCAAATAAATAAATAAATTAGTTATTTCTAAATTTTAATCTGCAATTTAATTGTAATATTCCGTTTATAAAATATTTTATATTAAAAATGTTACAAGATTAAAATTCTGGTCTGTGAATATTAATGATCAAGGAAAAGGCAGGAAAAAGTAAAGAAATTTTAAAAATGATTTTTTTTTTGCCACTTTGTAACATTATTAACATTAACAATTATTACTCTTGTACAAATTGAACAAAAATCTTACCAAAAATTTCCGATACTGATAGAAAAAAATGTTTTTGCAGCTTACTCCAGAGGACGAAGAAAGACGTCGGAGAAGGCGCGAGCGGAATAAGATCGCAGCGACGAAATGCCGCCTAAAAAAACGCGAGAAGACCGTAATTCTCGTCCAGGAGTCTGAGATCCTGGAAACTCAGAATCACGATTTGAAGACTCAAATCCAGGAGTTGGAGACCCAGAGGCGCAGGCTCGTCGACATGTTGAGTTTGCACACTCCCACGTGTTTAAAGCATGGTGGTTCCAATGACACTTCCTATCAACAGTACGCAGAGCCACTTCCGTTACCTAGTTATCAGGAGAATTTCGTGCCACCAGCTCTTAATCAACCTCAGAACTGTGTCACGGATTATCCTGTCAAAGTGGAAAGTTACGATGGCACGACGTCGGACTACTATCGGCAAAGCAGTCCTTATATACCCACGTCAGATTCTGGTTGCACGGTTTAGTTGAGACCCAGGAGAAAAAATTCACGTGGAATTCCCCGGGGAACACCACGTAGGATTCTACGTAGATTAAGGAATTTCACGTGAAATTCGGCGTCAAATAACACGTGGAATTTCCAGGTGGATTGTTTCAATTTACCACGAGAAATTCACATGGAATTCCACATAGAACTGCCACCTGGAATTCCACGTGGATTTCTACGTGAATTTTTTCACCTGGGGGCCGTGATTTTGTGGAGTTGGATGCTAAGTCAGTTTTTCAAGAAAGACCCGCCGATCCACTTCCAAAACGCAGAAGTCACGATATCTAGGCATAAGATACAGTATTTATTTCTAAATCTAAACTCGTTTAGCTTTACCAAGTCTAGGGAAAAGTTTCTCTGAATATTTGAAAATGCTTTCCATTCTCTTAAAAAACGAAAACAATTTTATTCGAATTCTCAGAGTAGAATACTGAAAACTTTCAAAAAAGAGATATTTTCTTGCTTAACTTCCGAGGAATGAAAGTAGAATATTCAAATCAAATTCAAGCGAAGAAATGATAATAACAATTGGATAAGGACCACAGGCCTCGGACTGAAAAACAAATAAAAAAAAAATATTTTTTCACTTTGCCTTTAAACATGTTTTAAAATTTCTTGGCTAAAATAACATCAGCCATCTTAAAAATTGCAATTTCAAAATATTTCAAAGGTTTTCAAAAAACTTAAAAATATTTTAATTATTTTGTAGGATTTTTAAACTTTTAGAATATTTTAAAATATTATAAGGCATTTCAGAGAATTTCAAAGATTTTAAAACATTTCAAGAAATTTCAAGGGATATTACCAATTTCAAGATAATTAATGGGATTTTGAAGTATTTCAAGGGCTTTTATCAGACCTACGCAATTTTGTAAGATCTCCAAATTACTTCAAAGATACAAAAAATTGCAATGGATTTGGAAGATTTTATGGTATTTTACAAGATTCCATTACATTTCAAGGGGTTTTAAGGAGTAAATGAAATGGATTCAAATTTTAAGGGATTTCTACGGATTTCACGGGGTTTTATGGATTTCAAAGATTTAAACATTTTTAAAGGAATTTTAAAAGATATTAAAGATTTACAGAATTTCAATGGGATTTACAAGATTTAAGGAATTTTACCAGATTTAGGGGATTTAAAAAATTTCAAAGTATTTTAAAGAACAGTGTATTTTAAAAGATTCCATAAGATTATAAGAAGTTTATATAGATCTAAAGGAATTAAGGATTTTTAATAGATTTCAAGGGATTTTAAAGCTTTTCGGGAATTCTAAAATATTTCAAAGAATTTCAGAAAATATCAAATATTTCAAAGGTTTTAAAGGGGCTTTATCATATTTTATGGGATTTTTTAAAGGTTTATTTTCTTTGTTTTAGATTTCTTTTAGATTCCTTTCAGATTACTTTTGGATTCCTTTTTTCTAGATTTTCTGAAAACTTGAATCGGACATTTCTTTCTTTTGGTGAAAAAAAGAACCCCTATTTTTGCAAGATTTTAAATATTTAAATGATTTCATCACTTTTGAAGGAATTTAGAATGATATTATAGATTTCAAGACGTTTACGAGATTTTAATCGATTTTTGTGGGATTACTAGGAATTTCATAAAAGTTAAGGGATTTTATGAATTTCAGGTGATTTCAAAAGATTTTAAAGCGATTATGGTATTTTAAAATATTCCAAGGAATTTAACAAGATTTCAACATTTTTAATGGGGTTCAAGTAATTTCGTAGGGCCCAGAAAATTCTCAAAAGTTTTCATAAGTTATACAGGATGTGAATAATATTTAAAAGATTTCGAGGGATTTTAACGGATTTCTAAAGAAGTTTAGAGAATAGATGAAATTAAATTTCAGGGGACATCTAGGGATTTCTAAGGATTTCCGAAATTTCAAGGAACTTTAGCAGATTTAAGGAATTCATTGGATTTCAAAAGGAATGATAAGATTTGAAGAAATTTCTACGGATTTTGAGAGTTTTCAAGTGATTTAAAAAGATTGACGAGTTTTCCAGGAATTTCAGAAGATCTTAACAGATTTCAGGGGCTTTTAAAAGATTACAACGGATTTCAAAGCTTTCAGGGTATTTTTTTTGCTACTATTTTTCAATATTTATGTCACTATTGACACTATTTTTGATCTCTGAAGTGAGTCCGAGTCCTGGGACCAATTTCTCGAAATTCTGTTTTTAACATTTTAAGTAACTTGGGACAATATTTGTTGATGCATATTAGAAATGTGTAAAAATAATTTCTTTCACTCGAAAAAATAACTTCTAAAATTATGAGAGTGACAAGTGGATAAGGACCATTTGGGTTTTCCGTCCTGAAACATAGAAAAATTAAAAAAAAAAAATTCACCTTGCTGAAACTTTGTGAATAATGGTCACATTCTATAATTTTGAGAAAAATTTCCTATCATTTAATATATAGAAATAATTTTATTTTTGTTCCTTATCCAGGTGTCATTGTCATGTTTTCATAAATTTTTAAATTCTGGTGCAAACATTTTTCGAAGGCTCGAAACAGGCTCGAAAAAATCCTGACTATATTTTCGTGTTTCTTTAAAAAAATAAGCAGTTTTAAAATTTATGAGTTGGAAAGCATGAAAATTAACATTTTGTTTTCCCCCTCCCATACATACAATTGTTTTAAGATCTTTTTTCTTCTATAATTGTATAATTTTTTCAAAATTTTATATTTGAAAACCTATCGCAGAAAACTTTTTTTGATCATTCTGTAAAATTTCATGTTTTAATCTTATCCAGTTTTCATTCTCATGTGTTCAGTTCAAGAAGATAAGATGTTGGATTATCAGAATCTTATGGGAAAGATGTGCGGGATAAATTTTGTCTTCCGTACTTGAAACTTTTTTTAGGAATTTGTGAAATTTGAGCCCACTGAGACATTTTTATTATGTAGAGAAATATCCAAGAGGAGAAATATTCAAAAATTATTTAAGAAAAATTAATTACAACTGCGGCAAATGATTATTTTGGCAAACTACTTGATTCAAAATTAATTTGAAGAAGGACGATTTTATAACACTTCGCAAAATCACGTTTTTTCCTAATGAGACAAAATTGGCGGAATATATTTTTAAAGATAGATATTTTGATTTTTTTAATGTCTGAATAATCGTATGTCTCTGTATTATATTGTATAATAATGGAACACAGGAGATTATGCATTCCAAGAAAAAATAGAGAAAAGGAAGTCTGAAGTGCTGAAAATTTAGAGGACATGACTTTGACGATTGCTAAAAATTTCTATCACAATTAGAAAAAATTAATTAATAAATTATTACAAATTCAGCAAGATTTGATAATAAGTTCCGAAAGAAAACTTGGATTCTCTATTTTAAAAATTATCGTTCTGGTATCCAGCACTCTTTTCCTTAGTAATTGTAAGTTTAATACTAAGTCGCCTAGTATATTTTGTTATTGACAATTTCTCTTCTTCCATCTTTTGTAACACTCTTCTTGTACTTTCACTTGAGACGTTTGAAACGAACGTCATGAGACATTCCTTCGTACTAATAACTTTACTGTGACATTCTTTAAGGCGCCTCATGTTAATATTAACTAAACTTGTATAGAAAAATCGTAGCTTAAGTAAGAACGCGACTTTTGTGATATTTAAGAAACAACGGTGACAGTGTTCAGAGTACGTTTATTTTTTCGTAATCACCAACGAATTTAGAGAAAACATTTCTCGAGTTCTGTTCACATTAGTTGACAAATTTAGGGGAAACCTTGCTACAGTGGATAATGCCACCTGCAGAGGATAAACATTATTTAAAAATAGTAATGCATGTAAAATAATTGATTAAATTTAAATTTAAGACACTATAAAGTCGAAATTAAAATTATTATTTTTTATTTGTGCTCTTAATTAACGATTATCTACTGTAGGTTGCAGTATCCACTGCAGGGAGGTTCCCCCTATTTAGAAATTCCAGAGAATGTTTAACTTAAAGTCCAGAAATATGTTACTCGGTAGCAACTTTGAACTCAATTTTTGATTAAAATTTGAATTTACCAACTTTTTTTACAATTTTGGAACAAATATCGCAATATTCGCAGTGATTAGAGAAAAGAATGGGAAATGGAATGCATCGTACTCCAGTAATTGCAGGACATTACTAGAGTAAGTGCGCGTTATGGTGTCTCATGGCATCCTTTTCTTTAGATTTTCGAAAAACTTGAATCGGACATTTCTTTCTTTTGGTGAAAAAATGATCCCATATTTTTGCCAGATTTTAAATATTTAGAGGTCACGATGAAGGTTTTTATGCCGGAAATTCGACTTTTTAAAGTTTTGAAATTTTTATTTCTATAATTTTTAACACCCTTTAACTTAATTTTTTTTAAATTTAATTTGATACCCTTTAACATCCCTTAAATTTAAAGTGGCGATTTTATGATAAAGTTGAGATTAAGAAGTAAAATTCATCCTTAAATTTTGTTTTAAATTATGAAACTTTCAGGAAATAATACTTTACTGACAAAAATATCTACTATTGGATACAAATTTTTTTAAATTCTTATCCTACAGTTAAAAAATGATTTATTCTAAAAATTAAAAAATTGATAAATTCATGACGGAAGTCTGTGATGCCTTTTATATATTTAATTGAAAAAACACGTTTTTAATCTAGCAAGTAAAAAAATTTCGAAAAATAATTTTAAACATAAAAAGATTGAAAAAAATTTAGAAGGTAGATTTTTCAAGATTTCGAAATCAAATTTTGAAGCTTCTTAAGGCTTTTTGAAAGGTTTCAAGTTAATAATGAAAATTTTCTTAAGATTTCTAGGAAAATTATAAATGATTTTTTATGTTGAAAAATTAATTTTAATAGAATATTTCAAAAAATTTCCAAAATTATCAAAAATTATTCTGGAAGGATTTAAGTTAATTTTTTTTATTTTAAAACATTCAAAAATAATTTGGAGCTAAAAAATATTTAAAACGTATATTTTTGGAGATTTTAAAATACAATTTTGACGCTTTTTAAGGATTTTGAAAGGCTTCAAGATAATAATAAATTCTTAAAAAGATTGTTGAGAAAATTACAAATAATTTTTTATGTTGAAAATCTAATTTTAAGAGATTATCTGCAAAAGATTAAAAAATATTTCCAAAATTACCAAAAAAGAATATGGAAACTCTTAAGGTATTTTTTTATTACGAAATATTTTTAAAAATTTTAGGAATAATTCGATTCAGCTTTAAAGATATTCAGGAATCTTGAATGTTTTGAAGAGATTAAAAATATTTTTAAATTTCGAAATATTTCCCAAATTTTTGTAAAATATTTTTAAATTTCTTCCAAACTTCTACAACTCATGAATATCTTTTAAACTGGCACAATTTTTCCTAGAATTCAGTAAAATCCTGAAAAAGGAAAAAACATTCTTAAAAATTTTCTAGATATTTTTTTGGCATATCTGAAATCTTCAGAAATATTTTTGAATTTTCTCAAGATTCATAGGAAAATTATATTTATATAACTTTACAAATAAATAAACTTAAAATGTAAATAATTATTCAAAAGTTTTATTTTTGTAAACAAATTATTTTTTACCTCAAATTATAATTTGGTTGAAATTTTTTTTCTTTCTTGACTGAAAAATATTTTTGGTTTGAAAATTCATCCTTTATTCATCTATATAAAATTTCAAATGATTTTTATCCTCAAATTATAATTTGGTTGAAATTTTTTTTCTTGACTGAAAATTTTTTTGGGTTGAAAATTAAACTGTCTTTAGTTTAAAATAATATGTTTTCAAGTTGAAAAGTAATTTTGTTGTTGAAATTTTGATTTAACATCTAAAATCTTTAAAAATATTTTTGATTTGACATCTAAAATCTTTGAAAATATTTTTGAATTTTCTCAAAAATCTTAGAATTATATTTATATATCCTTAAAACAAATAATCTTGAAAAATAAACAGTTCGAAATTTTTATTTTGTTATAAAAATTATGTTTCTCTCCAAATTATAATTTGGTTGAAATCTTTGTCCTTTTTTGACTGACAAATCTTTTTTGGTTGAAAAGTCAACTATTTGGTTGAAAATTCGTATTTTTTAGTTGAATTCAACTGTTTTTGATTTAAAATAAAAATCTGTTTTGTTGAAAGTTTAATTTGACATATCTGAAGTCTTCAAAAATACTTTTGAATTTTCTAAAGTGAGTTTGTGAATAAAAAAAAAAGGAATCACAGACTTTCCTTTAACAAGAATTTATCATTTTTTCTTAATTTGTTTGAAAAAGACTATTTTTTAATTGGAGGACCAGAATTGCTTAAATTTTGTTTTAAAATAGTAGTAATTTTTCTCACTAAGGTAAGTAAGTTTCATAATTTCCTGCATTGTACAAGATGGGATAGTTAAAATTGTAGAAATGAAAATGAAATTACATTAAAAAAATCGAATTTTTGGTATAAAAACCACCATAGCGACCTCTATTTTTTTTTTAAATCGGGCAAAATAGGGTATCTTAAAAAAAAAAAGGATTTCATGAGGCACCATAGTACGCGTGTACTTCCCGTTTTTAAATAATGTCGCACAAATATACCCAGTGTATGAGGATGTTCTGTTTGATATTGATACTTTATGTATGTATAATAATTATTACGTGTATCGCCGCAAAGCGTTCAGAGGATACTTATAATTATACGACATTACCGATATTTAATAATGTTATACTTACGCATATTTTATATACACAACTGCATATTGCTGTTAACTATTATTGAAAATTTAACTCTTTCTATACTATAATGTGTAATGGTCCGAAAATGGAAAATTGAATTCAGTTTTTTTTTTAATCAGGATAATTAAAATTTTAGTAGGGGAAACCTCCCTACATTGGATAATGCAACCTACAGTGGATAATCATTAATTAAAAATACTAATATACGTAAAATAATTAATTTAAGTAATAGTCAAGACACTATACGTCTTCATAAATTAAAATTAATTATTTTTCTTTTATTTGTGCTCCACCTTAATGACTATCCACTGTAGGTTGCATTATCCACTGTAGACAGGTGTCCCCTAAATTCAATTTCGTATGGAAAGAGTTGAAAGTATAATGTATTACATATTTTTAAGTGTTAGATAAGTGTAAACCATGTGCCTAACGACATACCTCAACATATTTTGTGGGTAGTTACCTATCTGAATTGCACTTGCGACGAGTTTAGTTTTTCATCGATAATTTTTTATAAATTTAATCTATCTTAATTTTAACATATAGCGTTCATATCTCGAAATTTTTAATCTTTTAAAGAGACTGCTTTATTTTACTATTTAAGGTACAAAAATTTGCAAAACTTTTGGTAAATTAAGTCGCAAGCGCATTTCGGTTGACGAAACGCATTCGCAGGATTAACTTGAGTTAATTCATTGTTACGCTGAATGCTATCGATGCAGAAAACGCTTAAAGTCCAAGAGCTTGTTGCTTGTTTTTTCGGAGTGATGTCGCTGTTAAAAAATTAAATTTAAGGCGACACTAGAGGCGCTCCGTTGCACATTCTTAATACGTTCCTTGGCATGAGATTTCGGAATCAGACTGTTTGTGAGACATAATTTTTGTACCAGAAAAATCTACAATCACGTCTGAAATGTCCGCGTAGAGCGACGTTCATAAATTTATGCTTCGTAGCTTTAAATCCTGCCACTGGTGTACCCGAAACTGTGCCAAATAGCTTTGCTGATCTTTGTTTATGTTAAGAAAATACTGCCATGAAAGGATCATTTTTATAAAAATGCTGAAAGTGAAATGTACTTTAGTTTACAGATTTCCCTTATTGGTTTTCCATGGTTTTACTTACTTTTTGCAAAGCGAATTTGGCGGGGTGCTACTAATTTTTTCTATACTCAGTACCTGGCTATGGGTTTCCATGCAAAGACCATTTTCTCCGCACGAGAAATGTGGCGATTATAATTTTTTTTTTAATTTTGAGAAAGTGAATCTCGGAATTTCACTATTGTAAACTCAAAGAAATTTATTCTACAAATAAAAGTGCCTTCAATATTTTCGATTTGTTGTACTTTTTTAATTTTAACCAGGTTTTTTCTGGGTATTTCTCGGAATATATATTAAATTTCGTGAGTTTATTATAAATAATATTTATTTTTCAGCTATTCACGTGTAAAATTAAATAACTGTTTTTTTCATTTGTGAAAGTAACTGTATTAAAAGATAAGTCATTTCTTAATGGTATGCAAGTTTCTAGGGATTCACTTAATATGTTTAATTTAGAAAGCTTTATCAAATTATATTACAAGATGTTATCACCATCAATTAATTAAATAATGTTAAAAACAGAATTAATCATTTCTTGAATCTGGGTACTGTATCACATTCAATTTAAAACGCTTGAAGTGCCTAACTTTTCAAGTACTCCATTTTCAACAAGATAGATGAATCTTTAACCAAATATAGTTAAATTATCAATCGAAAAGTTGTATTTTCAATCAAAAAGATAAATTTTATACCGAAAAATACGATTTTTCAACAAAGTACATGAATTTTCAACTAAAAAAGATCAATTTTCAACCAAATTGTTGAATTTTTAACCAAAAAGTTGTATTTTCAACCAGAAAGGTGAGTTTTATACTAAAAAATAAATTGTTTAAACTAAATACGTGTATTTTCAACTAAATTGAATTTAGAACTAAAAAAGATCAGTTTTTAACAAAAAATGAAATAGTTCAATTTTCAGATAAAAAACATTAATTTTCCACAAAAAAAACGGTAGAATGTTGTTGTTCAATCAAAGTGATGAATTTTCAATAAAATGATGAGTCTTCAACTCGCATGGATGAATTTTAAATGTAAAAAAAAATTATTTTTGACCAAAGCGTTTAACTTTTAATCAAGTAGTTTTATTTTCAACCAAAAAGATGAAGTTTTAAATAAAATGACTGCAATACTTGAATTTTCGACCAAGAAGATAACTTTCCAAACAATAAGGTTAATTTTCAAACAAGATTTTCAACGAAATAGTTGAGTTTTTGATTAAATAATATCAATTTTCAACCAAAAAAATCAAATTGTCAACAAAATAGTTAAATTTTCAAACAAAGCGATGAATCTCCAACTGCAATAGTTGAATTTGAAACCAAAAACGTGAATTTTCAACTGAAGAAGATAAATTTTCGACCAAATAGTTGAATTTTTAACTAAAAAATATCAATTTTTAACCAAAAAATCGAATTTTCAGCAAAATAGTTAAATGCTTGAAGCAAAGCGATGAATCTTCAAATGGAAGAGTTAGATTTTAAATCAAAAAGATGAATTTTCAACTCAAGAAGATAAATTTCTATACATATAGTTGAATTTTTAACTAAAAAAGATCAATTTTCAACCAAAAAATCGAATTTTCAGCAAAATAGTTAAATTTTCAACCAAAGTGATGAATATTCAAATAAAATAGTTGAGTTTTAAAACAACAAGATGAATTTTCAACTAAAGAAGATAAATTTTCAACCGTATAGTTGAATTTTTAACTAAAAAAGATCAACTTTCAACCAAAAAATCGAATTTTCAACCAAAGTGATGAATTTCCCACTGAAGAAGATAAATTTACGACGAAATAGTTGAATTTTTAACTAAAAAATATCCATTTTTAACCAAAAATCAAATAGTTGAATTTTCAGTTAAAAAAATAATTTTCGACCAAAAACTCGAACTTTCATAAAAATAGTAAATTTTTCAATGAAAATGATGAATTTTCAAATGGAATAGTTGAGTTTTAAATCAACAAGATGAATTTTCAACTAAAGAAAATAAATTTTCAACCATATAATTGAATTTTTAACTAAAAGATCATTTTTCAACCAAAGTGATGAATTTTCAAATAAAATTATGAATCTTCAACTGAAATAGTTGAATTTTAAACCAAACAGATGAATTTGCAACTGAAGAAGATACATTTTCAACCAAATAGTTGAATTTTTAACTGAAAAATATCAATTTTTAACCAAAAAGCAAATAGATGAATTTTCAGTTAAAAATATTTTCAACCAAAAAATCGTATTTTCAGCAAAATAGTTAAAATTTTTACTAAAATGATGAATCTTCAAATGGAATAGTTGAATTTTAAATCAACAAGATGAATTTTCAACTAAAGAAGATACATTTTCAATCATATAATTGAATTTTTAACTAAAAAAGACCAATTTTCAACCAAAAAATCAAATTTTCAAATAAAATGATGAATTTTAAACTGGAATAGTTGAAAAAAGTCCAATTTTCAGCAAAGTAGTTAAATTTTCAACCAAAGTGATGAATTTTCAAATAAAATGAATCTTCAAGTGGAATAGATGAATTTTATACCAAGAAGATGAATTTTCAACTAAAGAACCAAAAATCGAATAGTAAAATTTTCAGCTGAAAAAGTTAAATTGTCAACCTAAGTGACGAATTTTCAAATAAAATGATGAATCATCAACTGGAATAATTGATTTTGAAAATTAAGATGAATTTTCAACCATATAACTGAATTTTCAACTAAAAAAGATCAATTTAAAAAAACAAATAGAATAGTAAAGTTTTCAGTTAAAAAAATTAATTTTCAACCAAAAAGATGAATTTTCAACGAAGCCGATTAACTTTCTACCAAAAAGGACGAATTTTCAGAAACGAGAAGAAATCCTGTAACTGCTTTATTTAACGAATATTGTTAGAAAGATTTAATAGCAAATTATGATTTAAGGTCTGGAATGGAAAGAAATGATTGCAATGTTTCTTAAACAACTCCCTATTTTATTAAAACATGTACCATTTCGCAAAAGCTCATGCTACTTATTACATTCATCATAATTAATTTTTGAATCTAATATATCTAGAGATTAATTATTGCATAAATAAGAGTAAGAAAAGGAATGCTGGAAGGACAATGGGAAAGGAAGAGGGAGGAAGGACAAAGTGGAAAGTTACACCTAATAATTCTTAATAAATAATCTCCATTCGTCTTAGGATCCACTGAAAAGAAAAAAATACCTGGTTATTTTTGATAATGATTTTTAAAAGTGATTTTTCCGCGAGACAGCAAAATGTAACACTTACACAATGATGTTGTTGATTGGGATGTGAATAAGTTTAACAAAGAATCCTATGAATCCCATTATGCAAAAACCTATCGCTGTGGCGATGGCGATCTTCTGGAATTCTGTAAAATAGTAGAATTTTATTAGTTTCATTAATTTTTGTATTTAAAAGTAAGTAAGTCTTGCATAGTCGAATATTTTTTCTATTGAGCTGGTTATTTTGTTTAATAACATTTAAATTTCTACAAAATCAAACTGTGATTGCGAAATTCATAAGACTAGACGTTGAATATTGTCGTGAATTATTCAACCTTTAGACGCTTATTAAGTTTTATTTTGATCAAGAGAATGTTGATAGTCGTGAAAATTTCATCATAAATAATTTACCTTTTCGGTCAGGCTTTGTACATCTTTTGACAAGGCGAATGCTGTCCTTGGCGAATTGCCTTCCAGGTTCAGTGAACTTTTTGATCTGATCCATTTTGAATTAATAGCTGCAATCAAAAATATAAAGTTTTGTTCACAGTTAGATGCTTGAATTTTCGTTTTTCGGTGCTGTAAAATACTCGAAAAAGAAAATATTTGAAATAGAAAATTCCCGATATTATAAATTGATAACTGAAAAATCCCGAATTTGGAAAATACCCGACATTATAAAATATTCGACAGCATACAATATTTTCGAATTATAAACTTCCCAAGTGTAAATAATTAAAAATGGGTTTAATAATAAATAATGAATAAAATAAGAAAGGAAAAAATATATATATAATTATAATGATGGCAACTTTATTTCCGAAATTTTCTATTATCGGGAATTTAAAAGTCGGCAATATCATATTACATTTGAGATCATATAATTTTATCTAATTTTTGAAGTCTCGGATGTGGAAAAATATCGTAAAAACAACTACCGAAACAGAAGATTTTCGAAAAATGAAATTTACCGAAATTTCAAATTTCTGATAGAAAATAACACTACCGAAAATTTTTATTCCCGAAATTTTTGAACACGAATTTTCAAATTCCCGGAAAAATAAGATTTAATAGTTCACTGGAGGATAAATATACCTCATATGAAATAAAATATTATTCTAACAGAAAAAAACTACTCCATTTCTTTCACGGGAATTTGAAAATTTGGCAGTTTACCATTTTCTTGAATTTGAAATTTCGGCAATTTACTATTTTCGGGAATTGGATCATTTCCGAATTTTCAAATTACCCAAAAAATAACATTTAATAGCACGCTTGAGGATGAATAACCCATATAAAAGAAAATATTCAACAGAAAAAAACTATTTAATTTTTTTTTTGCGGGAAATTGAAAATTCGGTAATTTATTATTTTCCGAAATTTTGAAACTTCGGCAAATCTAATATTTTCGGGAGTTTGTAAATTCGATAATTTACTATTTTCGGGAATTTGAAAGTTCGGCAATTTACTATATTGGGGAATTTAAAATTTCGGCAATTTAATATTTTCGGTAATACATATCATAATTTTGGGAGTTTGAAAGTCCGCTTTTTAAAATTTCGGGGATAAACATTTTCGGTAGTTTTATTTTCACCTAGGAAATTGAAATTTCGGGAAGTTTCACTTTTCGGGAAATTTTTGCTTCGGTAATTTTTCACATTCGGGATTTAGAAAATTCGGTAAAATTATGTCATGCCCTTCTTGTCATACAGATTTTTTAATTTTTACTTGAAGTTTGAAAAACTAAATTGGAGTACCTCTGAGAATTCATAGTTTCGCTTCTACTCTACAATAAAATACGTATGTGTGACATTTTATAATTTTGAATGTTTCGGTGTAAAATTATTCAATTCTGAATGCTTTCAATTCAAATTTTTTTAATTTCAAACATATTTAACGTGAACAGTTTTGAACGATTTAAATTTTTCGAATATTTGAATTTGATATTAAAACATGTATAAACGTTTTTAAATTCCCGGTTCCTCCCGGTCAATTGTAAAATTTTCCCGGTCAATTTAAAATACAGTTCAAAAGATTTTCAAATGGTTTTGAAAGATTTAAAATTTAAACAGATTTCTAAACATTTAAAAAAAACAGATTTGGAACAGGGAATTTTTGTAAAAGAATTTTAATTCTGAATTTTAGCACGGATTTTTGTTCAACTTCCTTGTTCTAAATCAGAATAAAAATTATTTTCCAAAATTCCCGTTCCATTCTTTACGGAAACTACCTGTTTTGTAAAGTAAAAATTCTAATTAACAGATATTCCCAGTTCTACATCTGAATTAAATTCTTTTAGAAACTTCCCTGTCCCAATTGTAAAAATTACATTTATTGGTCGAAATTCCTTGTCCAAAACTCAAAATTATTGTTCTTTATTCAAATTCTCTATGCCCAAGTAAAAATTATAATTCTTTACAGAAATTCCCTGTCACAAATTGAAAAATATATTTTTTAACTCTTCAATTGTAATTATTTTCGAAGATTCCCTGTCCACACACAGCGCAAAGAGAGCTAAAAAAAGGAGAAATAATGTAATTTTACACGAAAAGGAGAAATATTCAACATTCATTTTTACATATAGAAAAGACACCATTTTTTATAAGAAATTTTATATTTTTAAATAATGTTAAATGATTTTTTAATGATTTCTGCCCTATAAAGAATTTATTAAAAACATCCATGGAGAGATAAAATATATTATATAAACAATTTTTATACGTTTAAAATTGTTCTAATAATCAAGAATATTTTCCTATCTAAAAAACGTGATGTTACCAAATATCTCGAAAATATCGGACAGATTGTTGTCGAAAACCTGATTGGCTTTTGAATGACTTGAAATTGATCCATTTATTGCATACATTTGAAATTTAAAAATTAAATATACCAACAGCCATACCACGCTGAAAAAACCAGTTCTCGTCAGATCACTGAAGTTAAGCAGCGTTGGGCGCGGTTAGCACTTGGATGGGTGACCATTCGAGAAAACTGAGTGCTGTTGGCACATCGTGGGTGTGGTGAGCCCACACTTGTAGTTATTTACTACAAGTTATCAACCTAGAAACACTACCCGAATCGGGTAGTGTCACGCCTACCCCGAAAGGGAAATGGCTTAATGGTATACATACAAATATGCTATTAACTTTCAACTTGTTTACAGCTACTGCTAACTTAATTTGTGATCGTTATGGCAGGGGAAAATTTCCTTGTTCTTGCAAATACAGATTTAAAATTATCTACTTTGATAAGAGAGATTTCCAACTAAAATGCTGAACCTCGAACCAAACAAATTAATTTTTAAAATATGAGTTGAATCCTCAATCAAAACAGATTATGAACTGTTAACCAAACAGTTGCATTTTTAACCAAAAAAGGTTAATTTTCTATCAAAGGAGATACATTTTTGTCTAGAGTTAAGCTTTTAAGTTAAAAAGTTGAATTTTTTCAAAAACATTTTACCAAAATAGATGAACTTTTAACAAAAAAGTTGAATTTTAAAACAAATAGTTGAATTTTCAATAAAACTATCTCAATTTCAAAGAAAAAAGATTAAACAGCAAACAAAAGCAGTTGCATTTTCAACCAAAAATTTGAATTTCCAACCAAGAAAGATGACGTTTATATCCACAAAGACGAATGTTAGTTGAACTTTTGCCAAAAAATATTACTTCAACAAAATGGTTGAATTTTCAATAAAATAATTAAATTTCCAAAGAAATACATAATTACATTTTTACACCAAAAAGATGAATTAAAAAAAAACGACGAATTTTTTAGAAGACTGTTGAATTAAAAACAAAGTTAACTTTCAACCAAAGAAGATTACTTTCCTACAACAAAAATGAATTTTCTATCCGAATTGACGAATTTTCAACAAAACAGTTGAATTTTCGACCAAAAATATGACTTTCCGACAAAATAGTTGAATTTTCAATCAAATAATTGAATTTCCAACCAAATAATCAAATTTTTACCCCAAAAAGATGAATTCCGAACCAAAAATATAATAGTAGACTTTTTAATCAAAAAATGAACTATTAACCAAAAATAGTTGCATTTTCTTATTGGGCTATTAATTTAGTTCGCATTCATGAAAAAAAAACAGAAGGAGAAGTTTCTTGAAAATAGGGGAAAAAAAAGGAATTCTTTAAAAAAGGGAAAAAGAGGGGAACTGGGTAAAGAGTGTAAATATCAAAAAAGGACGAATGTTCAATAAAAACGTTCAATTTTCGACAAAAAAAGATGACCTTTCAGCAAAATAGTTGAATTTTCAATAAAATAATTGAATTTCCAACCAACTAATCAAATTTTTACCCCAAAAAGATGAATTCCGAACCAAAAATATAATAGCAGACTTTTTAACCAAAAAATGAACTATTAACCAAAAATGGTTGCATTTTCTTATTGGGCTATTAATTTAGTTCGCACTCGAGCAAAAAAAACAAGGGGGAAGTTTCTTGAAAATAGGGGAAAAGAGGAATTCTTTAAAAAAAGGGAAAGAGGGAAACAGGGTAAAGAGTAAATATTCAAAAATGACGAATGTTCAATAAAAAAGTTGAATTTTCGACAAAAAAATATGAACTTTCAACAATATAGTTGAATTTTCAATCAAATTTCTGAACCAAAAACATAATAGTAGACTTTTTAACCAAAAAGAATTAACTTTCAACCAAAAATAGTTGGATTTTCTTATTGCGCTATTAATTTAGTTCGCATTCAAGAAAAAAAAACAAGAAAAGGGGGAAGTTTCTTGACAATTGAGGAAAAAAGAGGAATTATTTAAAAAAGGGGAAAAGAGGGGGACAGGGTAAAGAGCGTGAATCGCACATTCGACACAAAAATCTCGGTCACTGAATCACATTCCCGGTCAGGTATACACCCTGGATATATATTAACATTTTTTTTATTTTTCACTATGTAAGCAATCAAATGTAAAGGAAACTGATGAATTAATTTATGATTTTTAAAACGACTGTTTCTTAGTATAAAAAAATTCGACAATAAATGTCAATACAACCAAAACGAATTAACCAGCTGTTCAAAGTAATTCAATTACATATTTATGATAAAACAAATTTCAAGAAGACACATGCCAATTAAAAATTACCATATGTTATTTCAATTGCAGTACTAAATTATTTAAAGTATTACAAAAAGACACGGATGCTTTTAATTTCCTGCAAAATTTCAAGTTTATTCCAACAGCTGTGATAAACACTACCAAATTTTGGCAAAGCACTTGGATCTATCTTTGAGCACAGAAAACATATAAATTCGGTAAAATCTACCGTTACTTTATAACCGTAAATTGGTATTTCAACGTCAAAAGGAGCACAAAAGTCAGCGTAGAAGGGAATATAACGAAAATTCTAGATCACTCTTCCACTCAAAATATGTAAACAAAATTGCTCCAAAAAATATGTATCGCACTAATAAATAATATAGAACCGATTTTCTCAGTAAAGCACTTGCCAAGAACTTAATTTATCACTCAGGTAAAATCTTCATCTGGGACAGATTCCAAGATGCAAGTGCACTCAATTTTGTGTTCAGCAAATTAGTTGAATGTACGAAACATTTCGGTTTTGGGGTTAGAAACTGAGTTTTAAGATATTATTTCGTAAAAATGATTGGAAAAAGGATATGTTGTACTTACAGAAATAAAGCAGTTCTTTGCTTTTAGTGGGCTGATAGATTACTTAGCACTCGGCGTGTGTTAAGATCGTTTGACGACTGACTTTTTCCTCTTTCGTGTTCTCGACAACTACGTGAATACGTGGATGCCGTGTAGCGCGACGTAACTTCCGGAAGTGCGACGTTGCAAGCAAAACACGCCTGTCAGCGTTGCCACTCATTCGTTGAAATTTCGTTCGTTTCCCAATACTCTCTTGTGATTAGTCAATTCCACGATAACCAGCCATTAGAAAACCGACATCAATGGAAATTTACAATACAATTGACAAATTTACAACGCTGGTCACTACGAGTTTGACAGCTCGAAACCCCGCGAAACTTTTCTTTATTTGAAAAGTTTCAATCTGGTTTTATAATTTAATGACAATGTCTTATATGAATGAAATTCTATTTATAACTAGTATTTTTAACGGGTTTAAATAATTTTTCCGAATAAAATACTATATATAATATATATATATATATACTAATAATATAAAATAAATAAATAAAAATAAATTTTCCGAGTAAAAATACCGAAAAAATAATTATCCAATTACAAATTTTCCAAAAAATGAAAATTCCCAAAAGAAAATAAAACTACCAAAATGTTTATTCTCGAAATTTTAATATCAAATTCCCGAAACTAGTAAATTCCCGCAATTTCATATTCCTGAAATGAGTAAAATTCAGGATTTTCAAATCCCCCACCCCCCAAAAAAGATTTGATGAAGGAAAAAGAAAGATTTTAAAACAATGTCTTAATAAAAATAAAATTATATTTATAAGAGAGATTTTTAAAAGGTTTAGATAATTTTGCAGAATTTTTAAATTTCCGAATGTGTAAAAATAGTGAAAAAATAATTACCGAAACAGAAATCTTCCGAAAAATAGAAATTCCCTAAAGAAAATAAAACTACCAAAAATGTTTATTCCCGAAATTTTCATATCAAATTCCCGAAACTAGTAAATTCCCGTAATTTCATATTCCTGAAATTAGTAAATTTCGGAATTTTTAAATCCTCCATCAAAAAAAAATTTAATGAAAAAAAAACAATAAAAAGAAATATTGAACAACAATGTCCTAGTAAAAATAATATTCTATATATAAGTGGGATTTTTAACAGGTTTAGAAAATTTTACCGGAT
>CAKNYM010042883.1:0-10641 GCA_932195095.1 Andricus curvator | reverse complement strand
AGTAGAAAGTTGAACTACTTTGTGGTAAAAATTCATTTTTTGAGTTGGAGATCAATCTCTTTGGTTGAAAATTTAACTATTTTGTTAAAAATTTAATTTAGTTCGTCCTTTTGTATAGAAAATTCGTCCGTTTGGAATGAAAATTCAACTCTCTTTAAAAAATTTCGTCTTTTTGGCTTGAAAATTTAACTATTTGGTTAAAAATGCTACTGTTTTTAGTTGAAATTTAATCTTTTTCTTTGTTTGTTTAAAAATTCGACCATTTGCTTGAAACTTGAACAATTTGGTTCAAAATTCAACTATTTTAATAAAAATTTTGTCATTTAGTTGAAAATGCATCTGTGTAGGTTGAAAATTCAACTATTTGGTTTAAAATTCAACTATTTGGTTAAAAGTTCAACTACTTTCGTTAATGATTCATTTTATTGGTTAAAAATTGAACTATTTCGTTAAAAATTCCTTTTTTTCCTGGTTGGCAATCAATCTTTTAAACTGAAAATGTGACTATTCCATTATTGGTTGAAAATTGATCGTTTTTATTTGGAAATTAAAATTTTTGGTTATGAATTTATTTATTTTCTTTGCAAATTCGTCATAGTTAGTAGACAATTAATCGTCATGATTAAAAATTCAACTACTTAGTTGAAAGTTGAACTACTTTGTGGTAGAAATTCATTTTTGTCCGACCCCCCTTGAAAACGCACCATTGCATGCAAGTGAGGCAGGCGTAATGTGGCCGCTTCCAGCCCAGTGACGTTCGCACATGCGCACTTCGCCACCGGGCCAACATGAAACTTTACGCCCGCTACATAAAACTTTACGCCCGCTCTATCTGCCTAACATGCTTGTTTTCAAGAAGGGTAGGACAAAAAGTATGGTATGTATCAAGGGCGTACGGCTATTTTGACGAGTGCGACTGCCGACCTCGCTTCGCTCGGGCGGCAAGTTCACACTCGTCAAAATAGCCTTCTTTACGCCCTTGATACACAATATACTTTTTTTGAGTGGAAGATCAATCTCTTTGGTTGAAAATTGAACTATTTTGTTAAAAATTTAATTTAGTCCGTCTTTTTGTATAGAAAAAGAAAATTCGTCCTTTTGAATACAAAATTCAACTTTCTTTAAGACAAGTTTGTCTTTTTGGCTTGAAAATTTAACTATTTGGTTGAAAATGCTACAGTTTTTGGTTGAAGTTTAATCTTTTTTTGTTTGTTTAAAAATTCGACCATTTGGTTACAATTTCAACAATTTGGTTAAAAATTCAACTATTTTAATAAAAATTCTGCCATTTAGTAGAAAATGCATCTATGTAGGTTGAAAATTCAACCATTTGGTTTAAAATTCAACTATTTGGTTAAAATTTGAACTATTTCGTTAATCATTAATTTTATTGGTTGAGTATTTAACTATTTTGTTGAAAATTCATTTTTTTTTCTTGTTTGAAATAAATTTTTTTACTGAAAATTTAAATATTCCATTATTGATTGAAAACTGTTCGTTTTTATTGGAAAACTCAACATTTTAGTTACAAATTTATGTATTTTGTTGTAAATTCGTCTTTGTTAGTAGACAATTGGTTGAAAGTTAAACTAGTTTGTAGTCAAAATTCATTTTATTAGTTGAAGATCCATCTTTTTGCTTGCAAATTTAACTGTTTTGTTGCATTTTTTTTAGAGAATTCACCTTTTTGGTTTGAAAATTCAACAATATTCGGTGGAAAACTGTTTTATATCTTGACTGAAAAATCATTTGTATATGAAAATTCAATTCCTTTGTAGAAAATTCGTTTTTTTGGTATGAAAATGTATTCATCTCTTTTAGCAGAAATTCTAATCTTTTTTGGTTTAAATTAATCTGGTTTGGTTGGTGATTCAACTATGTTGTTGTAAACACGTCTTTTGGTTGAATTGAACTGTTTTTTATTTACAATTAAAATATTTTTGGATGCAATACCAACTATTAGTTCGCTAAAAATTGATCTTTTTGTTTAAATCTTTTTTTTCAATAGGAACATCAAATATTATATTCATCGCTGATAATTAATTTACTTTGATTGAAAATGCAACTAATTGGTTAAATATGATCTTAGTTTTTTAAATTAATTTTTTTTAAGACTCATTACCTTAGTTGAAAATTCAACCATTTTGTAGAAAATTTAATTTAATTTGTCTTTTTGTACAGAAAATTCGTCTTTTCGGATTAAAAATTCAACTATCTTCAAAACAATTTTTGTGGCTTGAAAATTTAATTATTTTGTTAAAAATTCAACCATTTAGTTGAAAGTTCATCTCTTTTGGTTCAAAATTCAACTATTTGGTTAAAGATTGAAATATTTTTTTAGAAATTCGATTTTTCTGGCTGGAGAACATTTTTTTTTAACTGAAAATTTAACTATTACATTATTGGTTGAAATTGATCATTTTTAGTTGAAAATTCTACTATTTGGTTGAAAATTGAACTACTTTATGGTAAAAATTCATTTCATTTGTTGAAGATCCATTTCTTTGGTTGAAATTAACTATTTTGTTGAAAATTTGTTTTTTAAAAGAATTGGCCTTTCTGGTTTGAAAATTCAACAATATTTGGTGAAAAATTTTTTTGTCTCTTGACTGAATAATCTTTCCAGTTTGAAAAGTCAATTCTTTTGTACAAAATTCGTCTTTTTGGTTCGAAAATTCATTTCTTTTGGTATTTTTGGATAAAAATTAACTTATATATTATTTATTTATTTATATTTTTAATAATTATTTATAAGCATTTATTATTTTTTGCGTAAATGATTATAAATAGCAATTACTTTAGAAATATTTAAGAATGAACTATTTTGTAATATTTCAATTGAATTTCATCAATTTAATAAACAATAACTATTGAAGAGTGACAGTACAGAACTAGCATAACCAACAGTTTTTCGAAAATGCGTTTATTGCATAAAAGATTCTTAAAAAATCAAAAACACGTTGTGATAAAAAGATTGATTCGAATTCTCATTTTTTAACACAGAAAATAAAAAAAAGTGATTTAAGATTTATTTAACATTTTAGCGAAGAAGTATTTAAAATTGAAATCTTTTTTTGACTGAAATATCAACTATTATATTTTTCGTTGGCAATTCATTTTCTTTTACTGAAAATTCAAGTCCTTAGTTAAAGATAAACTTCTTTTTTTAAATTAATTTTTTGTTGTAGAAGATTTATTTTCTTAGTTGAAAAATTCAACTATGTTGTAGAAAATTAATTCTTTTTCGTCTTTTTATATAGCAAATTCGTCCTTTTGGATTGAAAATTGAACTCTCTTCAAAAAAGTTCTTTTTCTTTGGTTAAAAATGCAACTGTTTTTGGCTGAATCTTATTTTTATTTGTTTAAAAATTCAACTATTTTGTGAAAAATTTGAATAATTGGTTTAAAATTCAACTATTTTATTGAAAATTCGTATCGTTTACTTGAGAGTTCAACTATTTGGTTGTAAATGCATCGGTTTGGTTCTTAATTGATTTTGTTGTTGTTTAAAATTTAACTATATAGCTGGAAATTCATTTCGAAGGGCGAAAATTTAACTAAGTGGATTCAAATTCAATTATTTTGTTGAAAATTTCAATTGTTTTGTTGCAAATTGAACTATTTCTTTTTAAAACTATTTTTTTTTCGAAAACTCAACTGCTTTGTTGAAAATTCGTGTTTTTGGCTTGAAGATTCGAATATTTGGTTAAAAATGCGTTTGTTTGTGGTCGAAGTTCATTCTTTTTTGTCTAAAAATTCGTCCATTTCGTTGAAAAGTCATCTTCGAAGTCATCTCCTTTGGTAGAATATTATTTTTTTTCTGGTCGAAAATTCAACTGTTTGGTTAAAGATTGAACTATTTTTTTGGAAATTCATTTTTCCAAGCTGAAAAACATTTTTTTAATCTGAAAATTTAACTATTCCATTATTGGTTGAAAAATGATCGTTTTTAGTTGAAAATTCGACTTTTCTGTTTGAAAATTCAATTCTTTTGTAGAAAATTCGTCATTTTGGTTTTAAAATTAATTTCTTTTCGTAGAAAGTTGACCTTGTTTGGTTAAAAATTAATCTGTTTTGGTTGAGGATTCAACTACTTTGTTCAAAAATCGTCTTTTTGGTTGAATTCAACTGTTTGCGATTTACAATTGAAATATTTGTTGGTTGAAATATCAACTATTAGATTTTTCGTTGAGAATTATTTTTTTTTTTGTTAAATTCGACTATTTTTTATATAAAATAAAAATATTTCTTGACTGAAATATCAACTATTATATTTTTCGTTGAGAAATCATTTTCTTCAACTAAAAATACAAGTACTTAGTTAAAGATAAACTTGTTTGTTTAAATTCATTTTTTGTTGTTGAAGATTCATCTTCTTATAGTTGAAAAATTCAAGTAATTTGTAGAAAATTAAATTTTTTCGTATTTTTGTATAGAAAATTCGTCCTTTTGGAATGAAAATTCAACTATCCTAAAAAAGTCCTTTTTTCGTTTTGAAATTTAATTTAATTCGTCTTTTGTATAGAAAATCCGTCCTTTTGGATTCGAAATTCAACTCTCTTCAAAAACGTTCGTCTTTTTGGGTTGAAAGTGCAACTCTTTTTGGCTGAAATTTAATTTTTGTTTGTTTAAAAATTCGACCATTTTGTTGAAAATTGAAATAACTGGTTACAAATTTAACTATTTTATTGAAAATTCGTATTGCTTGCTTGAGAGTTCAAGTATTTGATTGCAAATGCAACTGTTTGGTTGATAATTAATTATGCTGTTGTTGAAAACTTAACTATATATATATATATATATATATATATATATAGTCAAAATTTTATCTAAGTGGATATAAATTCGATTGTTTTGTTGAAAATTTCAATTATTTTGTTGCAAATCCAACTATTTTTTTTCGAAAATTCAACTGCTTTGTTGAAAATTCGTCTTTTTGGCTTGAAGATTCGACTATTTGGTTAAAAATGTGGCGGTCGTTTGTGGTGGAAGTTTATTATTTTTTGTTTGAAAATTCGTTCATTTCGTTCAAAAGTCATCTTCGAAGTAATCTCTTTTGGTAGAATATTAATTATTTTTTGGTCGAAAATTCAACTGTTTTTGTTTGTTTGGAAATGGAATATATTTCGACTTCAAATTTAAAGCGTTTCATATTGAATTTAATATGGTACCTCTACCGACATTAATTTTACTCAAAAGAATCTATTTCTCTATTATAATTTTTATTTTTGTATTATTTTATTATTTTTTATTTTCATTTATTATTATTTTTTTCAGTTATTTTTATTTTATATTATATTAATTTTTATTATATTTTCGTGAAAATCACCTTATTTCCCCCGTTTTGAGAGCCTTTTGGGTTGTGAAGTATGTTAAAATATTACGTTTTTGCATGTTTTGTATTTTATTTTAGGCGTTTACTAAATGAAAAAAAAATTGATATAAAGGGGGGGGGGTATTTGTATTTCTAACGTCACCTTGGGGGATTCAAGCTTTGTGTGATGATCTTTGACGAAGAAGGGTAGGGTTGGAAAAAGTGTTCATAATAGCGTGACGTAGTTTTTGAACGGCCCCTGATAGAATTTCGATTGGAAATAAAAATCTTGACAAGAAATGAATTGTTTGAAACTATAGAAGACATTATAATTATTTTTTTATTTGGTTTTTATTTGAAGAAATAATAAAAACCTAATCAGGAATGTCGAGGAATTTTATATATTAATAATTTCAGCTTATAAATAAAAATGATTTTTTAAGTGTATTTTATTATAATTTTATCATTCTAGATTCCTCAGTCGGAATGGTCAAAAGTGCTGAAGTGAAAGGTTGCAAATTTGTGAATGGGAAATATATTTTGAAGCGAGGTACCAGCGCTACCATCGAAATTGTATTCGAAACAGGTGGGTTTTTATATATTGATCCTTAAGAAAACTATATCAGAAATTTTTATGTTATTTTTTCCTCTAATTAATACATTTTTGAATCCAGTTGAAAATTTATTTTTAAATTTGATCATTTTAATTGAAGGTGGCACTACAGAACTAGAAAACCTACATTTTTTCCGAAAATGGGTTAATTGCATAACAAATTCTTCAAAAATCAAATACACTTTGTGTTAAAAGGATTTATTTAAATTATCATTTGATTTAAAATTTTATCTTTAATTTTTTTTTTTCCATTCAGCATCGATATTTCTTGAAATTATTATAGTTTATTGAAAAAATACTGGTTTTCAGGAGCAAGTTTTTTTTTATATTGTGAAAACGATGTTTCATTTCGACCGAAAGTCGATTTTGAAAACCTTTGAAATTGTAACCTCAAAATCATTGGACAATTTACTCTGAATTCGCTAATATTTTTATATGAAATCTTTTTCACACGCATTAAAAAACCCAATGTTTCGGGATTCAGTTTTAATTTATATTGAAACTGACGATTTTATATTTTTTATCGCAATCCGCATTCGAGCCTGTTCCAATTTATGGTCAGAAGTGGATTTTCGTCTTATCTTTAAGTGGTGATTTCAATTTTACAGAATGATTTTGTTGGTTATCTAGATATGTACTGCCACCCTTAATTTATAATTTAATGATGAAAAAAATTGATTTAAATTATTATTAATTTTATGTTAACAATAGCAATTTTTACTATTCTCATATTTCAAATTAATCAACTGTTAAGTATTAAAATTAATCAATAATTAGTGAAAGTCTATAAAATAATTCCAATCTATTAATATTTAACATTAATGAAATCTTACATCGGTTTACATTTTTTCAACATTTCTTCTTATATTTTATCATCCTGGAATTTGTTTAAAAAAATGGTATAAACAATTTTTTTTTGTATTTTGGTGTTTTTTTCCACAAAAATACAAGTTTTTTAACAAATTTATACAAGTGAGCATGAAGTGATTTAATTCCTTAGAAAAACGGAAATGTTGAAAAAGATCAGTTATTGAAAAAAAATTGTTTCATAATTTTTGTATTTTGTAACAAAAACACAAATGTTTTTGCCGCCCCCTCCCCCACCGTCCTCTGACTGATATTTTACTTTTGGACTAAAAAGGTTTTAAAAAATGTTTCAAAGTAAACAATTACCATAATTTTTTTAAAACACACGACTTGGTACTTTACAAATTTACAGTTTTTTATTTTCTACAGATTTTTATTAGCTGGAAATCCTCAAATGTATCAGAAAATATTATTGTGTTGAGGTCATTTATATAAGAGAGCAATTTTTAAATTAAATTTGTACTGGAATTTTCAAAAAGCTTACGGGAATTGTATATGAATTTTATCGTAGTTCCACAGAAAAAACTGGGGGTACGAAATGTTCCAGGTAATCGTTCAAGCAGGGTAATAGGTAGCTGATTACTCCTAATTGAGGTAAACTTTCCCCGGCTATAGGCATGTAGCGCGCTGCCTCTAGCGGAGTCCGCCGGAGATATCTGACTCACCACGGAAAGTTTACCTCAGTTTGGTGCACCCACCTTGCGTTTACATTTCTTGACAACATTTCGTACCTTCAGTTTTTTCTGTGTCTCCGCTAGACACCCTGTAATAATAATAAAAAATTTAAACGAATAACATAACTATGAATAATTGTAATTTGCAGAAAAAGATATTCAAAATGTGAATGCTGTGGTAACAGGAATAATAAGTGGAGTGCGAATTCCTTATCCATTACCAAATCCAAATGGATGTACGGTTTTGCCATGTCCTCTTCATGAAGGTGGACCGTATACTTACAGAGCATCCTTGCCAGTGAGCCAATTGTATCCAAGGGTATGATTATAATCATTTCTTAATTATCACTAAAAAATTTTTGAGCGTTCTTGGTAAATTAAATTCTCATCTTACAGATTTCAGTTGATGTGGAGTGGACCCTCCAGAACGAGTACCAAGAAGTCATAGCTTGCGTTCGCATTCCAGCAAAAATTGAATGATTTGTTCATGAAAAAAAAATTTTACTTATAGCAATTTGAGCTGAATTAGATTTTTTGAACGACATTGCCACAATGGAATGTGATTTTGGTTAAAAGTGTTTTATTGCGGACTTTTCAAAGATTATTAGGAAATCGATATTTCGAAGGTTGGGATATTTTCCCTGAATAGCTTTATAATTTACTACAATGTTTCTTAATTAATGATATGTAATATATTGAGTATTGTTTGCGAGTAAGGATCTTTATAAAATAACGGAAATGCTTTATAAATAAAAAATAGTCTATACAACGAGACAATTATGATTTGCCGGAGGTTTTTTGTTTTCCATTTAAGAATTTAGATAAGTGAGCGTCCACATATTATGTGACACTTCCTTGATCAAAAAGAAAATTTAAATCCGTGTCAATAGAATAAAGACGAATACTATCGACACCAACAACACTTAGTTTTCCAGCAAATGACGTATTTTCAACCAAAAAGGTTCAATTTTTAACTAAAAAAGATAAGTTCTCAACCACAAATAGAATAGTTAAATTTTAATTTGATGAAATAACTCTTAAAACCAAAAAATTAACTTTCAAACGGTTGAATATAACGAAAAAAGGCAAATTTTTAACAAAATAGTTGAATTTTTAACCAAATATTTGCAGTTTCAAGCAAAAAAAGAAAAAAAAAATTTTAGAAAGAAGTTGAATTTTTAACCCGAAAGTGCCATTTTTAACAATAAACTTCACGTTTAGCCAAGAATGATGAACTTTCAAACAAGAAAGATGACTTTTCTACCATTAAAGGACAAATTTTCAATCCAAAAGGACCAATTTTTAACAAAATAGTTGAATTATCGACAGAAAAAGATGATTTTAACAAAACAGTTGAATTTTTAAGAAAATAATTAAACTTTCAACAAAATAGTTTGGTTCTTTTACTAAAAAGCTGAATTTTCAACCACGAAGATTAATTTTCTACCAAAAGGCTAATTTTTAACCAAATAGTAAATTTTTTGGTTGACCAAGAATCGAACTTTTGAGAACGGCAAAAGAACCGAATGCTAGAGAACGACTCAGGGTATATGGCTTCATATCTCTGTTTAATATTTGAAAGTACATTTTTTAAACCAACATGAACTTTAAAAAACTAAATTGCGCAACAAAACACAAAAGTACACAAAAAGGCTTTTTTTAAGTGTTCCTGTACAATTTTGCCGAGGAATTTAGTTTCTTAAAGTTTATGTTGGTTTAAAAAATGCACTTTCAAATAGTAAAATTTGCTACTAAAAAAGATAAGTTCTCTACCAAAAATAGAATAGTTAAATTTTCAGTTTATAAAAATAATTTTGAACAAGAAAAAATGAATTTTCAACCAGTTGAATTCAACGAAGAAAGACAAATTTTCAATAAAATAGTTGAATCTTCAAGCAAAATGATACATTTTGAACAAAAAAGTTTAAATTTCTACCCAAATAGATGAATTTTTAACAAAATACATGCATTTTCTAATAAATAATTGAATTTGTAATTTATGATTGCTGAATTTTCAACCAATAACAGAATAGGTAAATTTGAAATGAAAAATTTATTTTTTAAAGAAAAGAAACGAATTTTCCACACAATTGTTAAAGTTTCAAGCGAATGATTTAATTTTTAATCAAACAGTTTTCTTGCAAAATAGTTGAATTTTCAACCCGAAAATATTAATACTAAAAACATTATTTTTAGACCAATTAGTTGAATTTTCAACAAAATAGTTGAATCTTCAATTATCATAACATTTTTAAATAAAAAAAAAATTTCAACAAAAAAGAATAATTTTCTACCAAAAGAGGCGAATTTTGAACAAAATAGTTAAAACTTTCAACAAAACAGATTCATTTTCAACCAAGCAAGTGCATTTTTAACCAAAGAGGCTAAATTTTCAACCAAAGAGATTAATTTTCTACCAAAAAGACGAATTTTCAACGAGCAATGATCAATTTTCAATTTAAAATATCAATTTTCAACCATAAATGGAATAGATACATTTTCAGGTAAGAAAATTAATTTAAAAAAAGCGTATTTTCAGCAAAATAGCTAAATATTCCACCAAAGAGATGAATTATCAACCGAAGAGATGAATTTTCAATTAAACTAATGAATCTTAAAAAAATATGAATTTTCAAGAAAAGAGTTCAACACTCCATCAAATACTTCACTTATCGACCAAAAAGTTCATTTTTTGACCAAGAAGATAGGTTTTGTACGAAAAAGACGACTTTTCAACAAAATACATGAATTTTCAACCAAGCAATTGACCTTTCACAAAAAAGATAAATTTTCAATGAAAAATAGTTGAATTTTCAAGTCAAAAGACGAATTTTTAGAAGACAGTTGAATTTTCGAGAATAAGGTTTATTTTCAGCCAAAAGGATGCATTTCCAACAAAACAGTTAACTTTCAACAAAAAAGTTAATTTTTAACAAAAAATTCAATTTTCAAACAAAAGATCACTTCAACAAAATTCAACAATAGTGTATTTCTTTACCAAATTGTTGAATTATCAAGCCAAAAAGATGAATCTTCTACAAATCAGTGGTATGGAATTTTTTTTGTTATAAAACGCTATAGGCATCAACAACAACAATAACAATACAAAAATCGATAATAAATTTTCTCATGAAAAATTTCTTCAGGGAAATTTTTTTTCGAAAATCATAAAA
>CAKNYM010042882.1:2864-13556 GCA_932195095.1 Andricus curvator | reverse complement strand
ATTGGTATGATAAAAAAATGTCGGTAAGGTAGGGATCGGATAAGTGAGAAATGCCCTTAAGGCCATGTAATACTTATGAAATTCCTACTTTACCGACCTTTTTTTATCATGACAATTCCACACGAGATGAGATATCAAACTGAGACTTCGAGAAAATAAAGAAAAGTGACTAAGGAACGTTTATGTACTAATAAATTTTTACAATTACATAAAAAATAATTTTTGGAATTTTTTCTTGGTAGTAGTAAAAATTTATTAGTACATAAACGTTTCCTTTTCTTTATTTTTCAAAACTTTCAGCTTCAAAATCTCATCTCGTGTGGAATTGGTATGATAAAAAAATGTCGGTAAAGTAGGAATCTGATAGTATTACATGGCCTTAAGGGCATGTGATACTCATCTAATCTCTACTTTGCTGACACTTTTTTATCATACGAATTCCACACAAGATGAGATATCAAGATGAAAGTTTGGGAAAATAATGAAAAGGAAGTAGGAAACGTTTATAATAAATTTTTACTACTACCAAAAAAATTTCCAAAAATAATTTTTTTTGTATTTTAAAAAATGTACCAGTACATAAACGTTTCATAATCACTTTTTTTTATTTTCCCAAACTTTCAGCTTGATATCTCATTTTTTGTGTAATTGGTATGATAAGAAATGTCGGTAAGGTAGGGATCTGATAAGTGTGTCATGTGCCCTTAAGGCCATGTAATACTTATTCGATCCCTACTCTACCGACATTTTTTTTATCATACCAATTCCACTCGAGATGAGATATGAAACTGAAAGTTTAGGAAAATACTATAGTAATTTTTTAGTAGATAAAAGGTTTATCTACTAATAAATGATTACAATTACAATTACTTCCTTTTCTTTATTTTCCTAAACTTTCTGCTTGATATCTCATCTCGTGTGGATTGGTATGATAAAAAAATGTCGGTAAAGTAGAAATCGGATAAGTTTCACATGCTCTTAATGCCATGTAATACTTTTTCGATTCCTACTTTACCGACAGTTTTTTTTTATCATACCAATTCCACACGAGACGAGATATCAAACTGAAAGTTTCGAAAAATAAAGAAAAATTGTTATGGAAAGTTTATGTAGTAATAAATTTGTACAATTACAAAAAAAAAAAAATTTGGAATTTTTTTTTGGTAGTAGTAAAAAATTATTAGTACATACACGTTCCCTACTTCCTGTCCGTTATTTTCCCAAACTTTCAGCTTGATATCTTCTAAAAAATATCAAACAATCTTGTGTGGAATTTGTATGATAAAAAAATGTCGGTAAAGTAGGGATCGGATAAGTGTCACATGCCCTTAAGGCCATGTAATACTTATCCGATTCCTAATTTAGGACCATAAAAACATTCCTTAGTTCCTTTTGTATAACTTGCTAAAAATACAACTCAATAATTCATTTCGTTTGGACATCAGTTGTTGCGAAAAAATGTCGGTAGGGTAGGAATCGGTTAAGTATTACATGGCCTTAGAGTTATTAATTAGCCCAAGAATTTATGTTAAGCAAATGCTCTCGAGAGCAGAGCATTTATAGAGCATTTAAGAAATTTTTGAAGCATTTATTGTTTAAACAAATAAATATATGTATATAGCATAATTAATGCATAATTACATATGTGTATTTTTTGCAAGATATATTTTAAAATTAAATTATATACTTTTTTATGCAACAAATGTGTTCTCTATTACTTGGACTTTTTTATAATTTGAATTTCGCGCCCTAACGCTATATATATTTTCGCGCAAAATTCAAATACTGCAATTATCATTTAAGTAATTTATAATAACTTCAGCTATTTAAGTGATTGTAAATTGAAATACAACGTCAAATGTAAACAGGAAAAGATTTTTGCTTTGAAAGTTAATAAAAATCGTAGATACGATTTTTTAAATCCCTACTTCTATATACTATTATTATTTCATAAATACAAACTATTTGTTTTGTATTTCCTGCGTAAAATTAATGATCCAAAAATCATCTGTAGTGAAAGTGTCAATAAATATGTACTTAAAAAATTATTTCAAAAATTGAATGAGCACGGGCAAAAAAGACTGCCCCGGGTGAGGATCGAACTCACGACCTTAAGATTATGAGACTTACGCGCTGCCTACTGCGCTACCAAGGCAGATATCAAATCTGCTGATATAAAAAGTATTGAGGTCATGTAATACTTATCTGATTCTTATTTTACCGACATTTTTAGGGTTTCGTAACAGTATTCGATTTTTTTTTTCAAAATTTAAAAAAAAAAGTTTTTTTTGTTCAAGAAATTTTTTTTTTTTTAATTTTTTTTCAAAATTTTTTTTCAACTAATTTTTTTTCAACATTTTTTTTTCATAAAATTTTTTTTCCATAATTTTCTTTTCCAACATTTTTTTTCGTAACATTTTTTTACATAATTTTTTTTCGACTAATTTTTTTACCAAATTTTTTTCTTTAAATTTTCTTTTCCAACATTTTTTTTTCATCAAATTTTTTACATAATTTTTTTCAACGAATTTTTTTTTTATAAAATTTTTTTTCAAACAATTTTTCTGTTATAATATTTTTTTGCAAACAATTTTTTTGTTATACAATTTTTTTTCAAACAATATTTTTGTTATAACATTTTTCTGTTAAGACATAATTCGAGCCATCCACGTAATCCAATGTAATATTAGGTAATCCACTTTTAGTACTACAATTGTAATCTCATGAAATCCATTTGTAATCCAATCCACTTGTAATCCAGCGTAATCCTTGAAAATCCACTTATCATCCTGGACGATCCGCGTTTAATCCTCGGCAATTTTTTTGTAATCCACTTGTAATCCACTTATAAATACACTAAATTATTTACTTGTAATTCGCGGTTATCCACGTTACCTGGATTAATCCAGTGTAATTCTAGGTATTTCAATTGTAATCCTAGATATTTCACTTGTAATCCTAGGTAATCCACTTGTACTCCGGAGTAATCCACTTGTAATTCTAGGTTATCCACTTGTAATCCTGAGTAATTTACTGGTAATCTGGCATAATCCACTTGTAACCCTTGGTAATCCATTTGAAATCATAAGTAATCCACTTGTAATCCCAAGTAATCCATGGTAATCCTATGTAATCATAAGTAATCCACTTGCAATCTTGATCATTCTGCTTGTATTCCTGAGGAATCCACTTGTAATCCTACGGAATACACTTTTGATTATATATAATCCACTTGTAATCCTATGTAACCCCCAGTAACTCTAAATAATATACTTGTAATCCGGCGTAATCCTATAGTCATCTAGTATAATCTTAAGTATTTCACTTGTAACCCCAGATAATCCGATTGTAATCCTAGGTAATCCACTCGTAACCCGAAGTAATCCACGTGAAACTCTAAGTAATCTAGTTATAATCTTAGACAATTCACTTCTCATTCTGTATAATTCACTTGTAATCCTAAGAAACCAATTTGTAATCCGCTTTAATACACTGTCACTAAACCTTTTGTAACCTGCTGTAATCCAGTGCAATCTTAAGCAATCCACTTGTAATTCTGGGCAATCCTTGGTAATCCATTTGTGATTCTAGGCAATCCACTTGTAATCCTAAGTAATTTACTTGTAATTCCCCGTGATCCATTTGTAATCCGGCGCAATCCACTTTTTTAAACCATTTTGTAACCTTCAGTAATCCAGTGTAATCTTAAGTAATCCGCTTGTAATTCCAGGTAAACCTTGGCAATCCATTTGTAATTCTAGACAATGCACTTGTAATCCTATGTAATTCTGATGTAATCCTAAGTAATTCACTTGTAATTCCCGGTAATAAAAGTTATCTGAAGTAATCCGGTATAATCCTAGTTATTTGACTTGTAATCTTATGTAATCTACTTGTAATACTGGGTAATCCAATTGTAACCTTAGGTAATCCATTTGTAATCCCAGGTAATTAACTTGAAATCTAAAAATCGGGGGTAATCCAATGATTTCCTAGGTAATCCATTTGTAATCTTAGGTAACCCACTTGCAACCTTAGGTAATCAGCGGTAATTTACTTGTATTCCAGAGTGTATTCCATTCTTACCACTTGTAATCAACTTGTAATCTACTTGAAATACTTGAAATCTAAAAAAAATCGGGGGTAATCCAATAATTTCCTAGGTAATCCACTTGTAATCAACTTGTAATCCACTTGTAATTAACTTATAATCTACTTGTAATCAACTTGTAATTCACTTGTAATACCATATTATCTACTTGAAATCTGAAAAATCGGGTATAATCAAATAATTTCCTAGGTAATCTACTTGTAATCCACAGTAATCCGTCGTAATCCGAGTCATAATACAGTGGAATCACAGACAATCCACTTATAATTCTGGACATCCTCCTGTAATCCCGGGTAATCCTGGGTAATCCATTTGTTATTCTAGGCGATCCATTTGTAATCCTCGGTAATCCTTTTGTAATCCTAAGTAATCCACTTGTAATTTGGTGTAATCCAGTGTTATCCTAAAGGTATTTTATTTGCAATTCTAGGTAATCAATTTGTTATACAAGGTAATCCAGTTGTAACCCTAGGTAATCCACTAGTTATCCTAGGTAAACCACTCGAAATCCAAGTAATCAGGGGATTCTTGTATTTAATTCTGGTCATTAGTGAGTTTATTTTGTTAGAGAAAAAAGTGTGATAATATTATTTGAACAATAAAAAATATTTATAAAAAAAATTAAATCAGCAGGAAAAAAAACTGCCCCGGGTGAGGATCGAACTCACGACCTTAAGATTATGAGACTTACGCGCTGCCTACTGCGCTACCGAGGCAGATATCTGCTGATATAAAAAGTATTGAGGCCATGACCCGATTCCTATTTTACCGACATTTTTTCGCAACAACTCGGTAATGTGACCTCCCTGAAGAAAGTTTCGGATAGGAATTCATTCCTAACCAATCCGAAGTCATCCGAATCATTCCGGAATCTGTATCCGAATCAGTTCGAGCTAATCCGAACCAATCCGAAAAAAGTTTTATATTTCGTTCGATCGAAATCGGTTAAAAATTAATCCAACTCAATTCGATTCAATCCGATCCAAATTTCCAATCCGAATGAATCCGAACTCGGATTGACCTAAACCGATTTTCAATCCGAATGAATCGAATTCAATCCGATCTCGGATTCATTCGGATTGGAAATCGGTTTAGGTCAATCTGAGTTCGGATTCATTTGGATTGAAAATTTGGTTCGAATTGGTTCGGATTGAGCCGGATTGAGTCGTATTAATTTTTAACCGATTAGGATGAATGATCTAGGATAAAAACTGCCTTGGCGAAAGTATCGGTTAGGAATTCCTTCCGAATCATTCCGGAATCTTTATCCGAACCAATCTGAGTCAATTCGAACCAATCGGAAAAAAGTTCTACATTTCGTTTGACCAAAATCGTTTAAAAATTAATCCGACTCAATCCGAACTCCAAAACGAACCAATCCGAACAAAAGTTTCAGTCCAGATGAATCCGAATCAATCTGAACTCGGATTTATATACACTGAACTTTCAGTCTGAATGAATCCGAGTTCGGATTGAATTGGATTCATTCGGATTGAAAATCGTTGTAGGTCAATTCGAGTGCGGATTCATTCGGATTGAAGATTTGTTTCGGATTGGTTCGGATTGGAAGTTCTGATTGAACCGGATTGAGTCGTATTCATTTTTAACCGATTTGGATCCGACGAAATGTAGAACTTTTTTCGGATTGGTTCGGATTGATTCGGGTTGGTTCGGATACAGACTCCGGAATAATTCGGAATGATTCAGAATGAACTGCTATCCGATACTTTCGCCAGGGCTGGTAATTCAAGGTAATTCAAGCAATCCACGTAATCCATTGTATTGCTAGGTAATCCACTTTTAGTCCTAGATAATCCACTTGTAATCCTGAGTTATCCACATGCAACCGTAAGTAATCTACTTGTAATATTCGGTGATACAAGTAATCTGGAGTAATCCAGTGTAATTCTAGGTATTACACTTGTAACCCTAGGACCCTATGTAATCTAATTGTAATCCAGGTAATCCACTTGGAATTCTAGGCTATCCGGTTGTAAACTCAGAACTCTATTTGTAATCCAATCCACTCGTAATCCAGGGTAATCCTGGCAATCCTGGGCGATTCACTGTTAATCCTTCGCAATCCACTTGTAATCCTGAGTTATCCACATGTAACCCTAATATACTTGTAATATCCGGGGTAATCCAAGTCGTACAGCATAATCATAGATAATCCACTTGTAACCCCTTTTTGATCCTAAAATAAACCAGTGTAATCTTCGGAAATACACTTGCAATTCCGGGTTATTCTAGATTTCTAGGTAATCCATTTGTAATACTAGGTAATCCAATTTTATTCTTAGGTAACCCACTTGTAACCTTATGTTATCCACTTTTTATTCAGCCCAATCCAAGTAATCCCAGGTATTTCCAATGTAATTCTGGGTAATCCACTTGTAATCCTAGGTATTCCTAGGTAATTCACTTGTAATCCTAGGTAATCCACTTTTAACTTTGGGTAATCGACTTGCAACCTTAGTTGATCCATTTGTAATTCGGCGCCTTCCAAGTAATCTTGGATATTCCCATCTGAAATCCAAGTAATCTGGAGTAATCCAATGTAATCCTGGGTAATTCACTTGTAATACTAGGTAATTCACTTTTAATCTTAGGTAACCCGCTTGTAATCTAATGTAATCCACTAACGATTTGGCGGATTCCAAGTAATCTTAGGTATTCCCAAATTAAGTACAAGTAATCTGGAGTAATCCAATGTAATCTTAGGTAACCCACTTGTAACCTTACGTAATCCACTTTTTATTCGTCCCAATCCAAGTAGTCCTAGGTATTTCCAATGTAATCCTGGGTAATTCATTTTTATTCCTAGGTATTCCTGGGTAATTCACTTGTAATCTTAGGTAATCTACTTTTAATATTAGGTAAACCACTTTTAACCTAATGTATTCCACATGTAATCCGGCGCATTCCAAGTAATCTTAGGTGTTCACATCTGAACTCCAAGTAATCTGGAGTAATCCAATGTAATCCTGGGTAATCCACTTGTAATCTTAGGCAACCCACTTGTAACCTTATGTAATCCACTTTTTATTTGGCCCAATCCAAGTAATCGTACGTATTTCCAATGTAATCTTGGGTAATCTATTTGTAATCCTAGGTATTCCTGGGCAATTCACTTGTAATCCTAGGTAATTCACTTTTAATCTTAGTTAACTCACTTGTAACCTAATGTAATCCATATGTCATTCGGCGCATTCCAAGTAATCTTAGGTATTCCCATCTGAACTCCAAGTAATCTGGAGTAATTCAATGTAATCTTGGGTAATCCACTTTTAGTCTCAGGTAACCCACTTGTAACCTAATGTAATGCACTTGTAATTTGGCGCATTCCAAGTAATCTTAGGTATTCCCGTCTGAACTCCAAGTAATCTGGAGTAATCCAATGTAATCCTAGGTAATACACTTGTAATCTTAGGTAACCCACTTGTAACCTTATGTAATCCACTTTTTATTCGGCGCAATCCAAGTAATCCTAGGTATTTCCAATGTAATCCTGGGTAATCTATTTGTAATCCTAGGTATTCCTGGGTAATTCACTTGTAATCATAGGTAATCCACTTTTAATATTAGACAACCCAGTTGTAACTTAATGTAATCCACTTGTTATTCGGCGCATTCCAAGTAATCTTAGATATTCCCATCTGAAATCCAAATAATCGGGAGTAATCCAGGGTAATCCACTTCTAATTTCAGGTAACCCACTTGTAACCATAGGTAATCCACTTCTAATCCGCAGTAATTCACTGGTATTCCAAGTAGGCCAATAAGTAATCCGAGGTAATTTGATTCATCCAGTGTAATCCTTTTTAATCCGTCAGTCTTTTGAAAGAAATCATTCGGAGCGACTGTTAATATTTTCCAATCCGTCACCAACAACAACTTCAATCCGAATCAATCCGAAGTCTAATCCGAACATACTTTTTAATCCGAGACCTTAATCCAAAGAAATTCGAACACACTTTTCAATCCGTAACCCCAATCCGAATCAATCCGAACGACTTTCAATCCTTTTCAATTGGTAGCCCTAATCCGAATAAATCCGAAACCAATCTGAACTCACCTTTCAATCCTTTTCAATCCGATCCCCAATCCAAATGAATCCGAATCATTATAATTCAGGTATGATTATATTATATCTAAAGATTTCTATCCGATTTAATCCGAGGTTGAAACAAGGATGCCAATCCGACTGAATCCGACCTAATCCAAGGTCAAACCAAGATTTCTATCCGATCGAATTCGATCCAATGCGATTTTGAAACAAGGATTCCTATCCGATTTAATCCAAAGTCGAAATAAGAATGGCAATCCGTTTGAATCCGACCTAATCCGAAATCAAAACAAGGATATGATTCAATTATGATTCAGTCAGTTTAGCATCGTTGTTTTGAAATCGGATTAGGACGGATTCAATCGCATTTCCATTCTTATTTTGACTTCGGATTAAATCGCATAGGAATCCTTGTTTCAAAATCGGCTTGGTTCGGACTCATTCGGGTAGAAATCTTTGGTACGACTCGAATTAGATCGGCATGAAACTGAAAAAAAAACGAGAAACGAAAAAAAAACAAAAAAAACTGCCCCGGGTGAGGATCGAACTCACGACCTTAAGATTATGAGACTTACGCGCTGCCTACTGCGCTACCGAGGCAGATGTCTGGTAGGATAAGAAAAATTTTATGACATTTTTTCGCAACGACTTGGTAATGATAAGTAATTGTAATACTAAGTAATCCACTTTTAGTTCTGGGAAATCCACTTTCCACATTAGGCAATCCAATTGTAATCTCAGGAAATCCATTTTTAATCCAATCTATTTGTAATTCGCGGTAATCTAAGTAATCCAGTGTAATCCTAATTATTTCACTTGTAATCCTATGTAATATACTTGTAATACTAGGTAATCCAGTTGTAACCTTAGGTAATCCACTTGTAATCCACATTCAATCCACTTGTAATCCACTTGTAATCCACTTGTAATCTACTTGCAATACTTGAAATCTAAAAAAATCGGGGGTAATTCAATAATTTCCTAGGTAATCCACTTGTAATCCACTTGTAATTAACTTATAATCTACTTGTAATCAACTTGTAATTCACTTATAATATCATATTATCTACTTGAAATCTAAAAAATCGGGGATAATCCAATAATTTCCTAGGTAATCCACTTGTAATCCACTTGTAATCAACTTATAATTCACTTGCAATACCAGATTATCTACTTAAAATTTTAAAAATCGGGGATAATAAAATAATTTCCAATGTAATCTACTTGTAATCCACTGTAATCATCTTGTAATCCACGTGTAATTCCAGTATATCTTTGCGCAGTAATCCTAGACAATCCACTTTTGATTTTTGATATCCACCTGTAATCCCGAGTAATCCCAGGTAATCCATTTGTTATTCTACGTGATCCATTTGTAATCCTAAGTAATCCACTTTTAATTTGGCATAATATAGTTTCATCCTACGTATTTTACTTGCAATAAAAAACATTCATTAAAAAAAAAGGAAATCAGCACGAGAAAAAAAAATTGCCCCGGGTGAGGATCGAACTCACGACCTTAAGATTATGAGACTTACGCGCTGCCTACTGCGCTACCAAGGCAGATATCTGCTGACATAAAAATTATTAGGGCCATGTGATACTTGTTCAATTCCTATTTTACCGACATTTTTTTGCAACAACCAGGTAATGCGACCTGGTAATTCAAGGTAATTCAAGCAATTCAAGTAATCCATTGTATTACTAGGTAATCCACTTGGAATACTAGGCAATCTAATTGTAATTTCAGGAAATCCATTTGTAATTCAATCCACTTGTAATCCAGGGTAATCCTGGATAATCCACTTGTAATCCTGGGCGATACACTTTTAATTCTCGGTCATCCTTTTGTAATCCTGAGTAATCCGCATGTAACCCTTAGTAATCTACTTGTGATTCGCGATAATGCAAGTCATCCGGAGTAATCCACTGTAATTCTAGATATTTCACTTGTAATCCTAGATATTTAATTGGTAATCCTAGGTAATCCACTTGTAATCCTAGGTAACCCAATTTTAATTCTAAGTAATCCACTTGTTATCCCAAGTAATCTACTTGTAATTCGCGATAATCCAAGTCTACCGCAGTAATCCACTGTAATTCTAGATATTTCACTTGTAATCCTAGATATTTAATTGGTAATCCTAGGTAATCCACTTGTAACCCTAGGTAACCCACTTGTAATTCTCAGTAATCCACTTGTAATCCTAATTAATTCACTTGTAATCCTAGGTACTCCAGTTGCAATCCACTGTAATCCACATGTAATCCTAGGTACTCCACTTGTAATCTACTTGTAATCCGGAGTAATCCTAGTCACCTAGTATAATCCTAGGTAATCTATTCTATTTGTAATCCTAGACAATTCACTTGCCATTCCGGATAATTCACTTGTAATCCTACGTAATCCACTTGTAATCCTACATATTTAACTAGTCCTAATTCATCCACTTGAAATCCTAGGTACTCCACTTGTAATCTACTTGTAATCCGGGGTAATCCTAGTCATCTA